>JAOWBW010000840.1:86723-214372 GCA_026119855.1 Campanula takesimana
GAATTGTCCAGAAATGGACTGATTTAGTGGCAAGAACCTTGCAGGACTGGTTTTCTTTGCCTATGAAGAATGGAAAAAAGTCCAGAACAGCCTCCACCTCCAATTTTGTCCATCAAATCCCACTCTCTCCCTAAATTCATCACTCAACAAATACACTTGTTGATTGGGAAAAGACTCTTTAGCCAACTCCTCTCTCCATCACTATATTCTGCCTCTATATGCCTCTAGGACTTAGTCTACTCCTTGTGCATTGATCTTGCCAAGAAATTCCTATTATTCTCTGTTTGAGAGAAAAGTTGGCACTTATGCTTTTCATAGCAAAGGAGGAGTCAATATCTTTCATCCAGTACTTCACCCAGGAATTGAGCCACTTCTTTCAAATCCAATCTCTGTTGATCCCTTACTTTTTAACTCTCCCAATGTCAATTCCATCTCCTTGAGAAAGAAATCATCCCAGAGATCAACCAGTTCAGGGAATCCTAGCTGTCAGCCACAACAGAGTCAATGATATTATTGATGTCTCTTCAGACTCTGACAGCTCTGGAAATAATGATGATGATAATGGTACAAGCCCAATGAAGACTCACCAATCAATATTCAATCTCCTACCACCAAAAAGCCTCCTCAGCAATCCTCTCATACTTCCCCTGAACATCAAGCACCACTCACACCACCTGGCCCATCCTCTATGCCTAAGAAAGAGAAGACAGCAAGAAGAAAGCAAAAGCACTTGTGGTCCAATGAGAATCAGAAATGACCAAATGCCACTGAGGAAGGATCAGCTCAGAGCAAGGAAGAATGACTCCTTCAAGTATGATGTCAGGATGACTTGGGAATGAACAATGAATTCTATTACAGAGGGGTGAACCAGATATGAGAAGAATGCTGGAAGAAGAAAGAGATGACCTTCTGTCTGCAAGACAAGAGCGTGAAGAATTCTATGATCAACTTCATGATGCATGACCCTTTATGTGTATTGAAATGATTGTTGTATTTTGTGTTTGAAACAATTTTTTGGTATTGATGGATTATAATACCTAAACATCTCTTCTTTGAGTTACATTCAAGTATTTCTATTTCATTCAAATTACTTGTGAATGTTGAGAATCCCTGAATTATCTAATTTCATACCTTTCTAATCATTACTGTGAAGACAAGTTCTAAATTATCTTCCTTTACCAAAAAGGGGGAAATTGTTAGGACCTAACTTTGATCAAAGTCATAGTTAGATGGTTTTGATAAAGGAATATATAAGGAACAGGGTTTATATCAAAAGATGAAAACTGTCAGTCATAACTGTCAGTCATGACTGACAGTTAAATGATAACTGTCCAATCAACACTCATATTCATCTTGTTACTCAACAGTTATGTAACTCAAAATGGCTGAGAACAATAAGTTTATTTACATGTTGTTACATATTCAAAACATATACATGTCTTAACTAATGATCTAAGCCATAGTATAAAACTGACAGCTAAGGCTTCAGTTTATCTAACAACTGTGAGTCTGACAGCTATGATTCTCATTCTTACATTGATTGTACTACTACAAAAACATGAATCATATATCTGTTCTAATCCATCAAGATCTTTTAAACAGATCCTCCACCCATATTGAAGATCATCTCTGATAGCTAAGCCTTGTTGTGATCTGGCAGCTATGGCTTTCTCTATCAGACAGCCATTGTTCTGTCTCATCCTTTGCTATCACAATCTCAACCAAGATGGATCCCTATCTTCACAGCTATCAAGACCACCATTGGAAGACCTTATGGAAGCCATTCCCTCAATCCAGCTCAATGAAGACCTGCAAGTGGACAAGTGGTGCAAAGACCAGTCAAAGACACATTAATGGTGCTGCAACAGTCATATTCCAACGGCTACATTAATGTGTATAAATAGAAGACTTCATCCTCTGCACAAAACACCCCTTTTTGACAATCCAAAAACACCCTTTCCCTTTCCCCCTTACACTCCTCCTGTAATTCAAACCTTACACATCAATCCTACCCGTCAAACATCATCCCAAATCCAAACCTTCAGCCCCTGTTTCTTACTACAACAACCTCAGTGTGATAACTCACAAATTAGCAAATCTTGAGACTGTACTTCAAGTTAAAAAAGCACTTAAGACTGTAATTTAAGTGTATGATTGTAAACACCTAAGACTGTACTTTAGGTGTATAAATATTTTGTAACACTCAAGACTGTTACTTTGGTGTATTTATGTTGTAAATCTTGGACTGTACTTCAAGTTTAAAAACACTTAAGACTGTACTTTAGGTGTATCCCTAGTTGACTGTATAATTAGGAAGAGAAGAAGTTCAAGGAACTTACCTATCAATTTGTGTAATTCTTGTTGATTAAGAGTATAAATAAATTGATCTCACTTGTCAAAGTTTTACAGTGGGGGTGGATGTAGGAGGAGTGAACTCTGAACCACTTTAAATCTTGTTGTGTTATTTCCTTTTCTGCAATCACACACACACTCTTGCATTATTTCATTGTGTTAATGGTCCTATCATTATTTCAAACATATATATATATAATATATTATATATTCCGCTTGCACAACTCTTCAAATATCTGACAGCTAAGCCAAACCATAGCTGTCTGATCATTTGCAATTCAAACAAGGGCCTTTCAGAAGCCACTGGTACAAATTCAGGCTTACATAGCGTTTTTTTCTCCTTAGATAGCGCAAAAAAGCGCTATGCAAGCCCCCACTATAGTTAAGATAGCGATTATTTTGCGCTATCTTAGTGCAATCTTAGTGCAATCTTAGTGCAGGAACTTCGATAGCGCATAAAAGCGCTATCTAAGTGTATATTTTTAATGCTATCCAAATGGTCTTTTTTTTTTTTGTTTTTTTACAAAAAGCGTGCTAAGATAGCGCATAAAAAACGCTATCCAAGTGAATATTTTTTTATTTTTTTATTTTTATTTTTTTCAATGTTGCAGCTTTTTCATTATATAAATTATAGCCAAAATCCAAATAAACAAAATTATAGCAAAAAATCCAAATAAACAAAATTAATATGAACTAACAAACATTCATTCACTAGTACAAATTCGGCTTACATAACGTTTTTTTCCCCCTTAGATAGCGCAAAAAGCGCTATGCAAGCCACCGCTATGCTAGTTAAGATAGCGCTTATTTTGCGCTATCTTAGTGCAATCTTAGTGCATGAACTTCGATAGCGCATAAAAAGCGCTATCTAAGTGTATATTTTATGCTATCCAAATAGTCTTTTTTTTTTTTCAAAAAGCGTGCTAAGATAGCGCATAAAAAACGCTATCCAAGTGAATATTTTTTTTATTTTTTTCAATGTTGCACCCTTTTCAAATTATATAAATTATAGCCAAAAATCCAAATAAACAAAATTATAGCAAAAATCTAAATAAACAAAAATTAATATGAACTAACAACATTCATTGAACAATAACAATCAGCTTTTCATTACATACACCAACAAAAATTCTGAGAATCATCCACAAGATTTAAATGTAAGAGAGTTAAAAGATCTTTGTTCTCAATCATCAATAACATAGTAATCTTACAATCATCCACAGAGTTATAATCTTCATCTTCCCCTTTATCCTACTGAGCTGTAAATATAAGTGTGTGGCCATGCGTATTCTGACGAGTCCTTCATTTTGTTCTGTAGCCATACTTGCTGCCCATTTAATAAAGCTTTGCCAGCAGCCCCATATCGGGACTCAATGCCATCGTTGGCGTTTGATTACCAGAGATTTTTGGACGAAAAGCGTAACGGACCATGCCATGGATTGGCTTGTATGTAGCTGGTGCATCTCTTGTATGCACCCTCGCCATGGCCGTTGACGTCTTCCATGGCTTCCGACACAGGAGCTATGGTTTCCAACAAATACTTCACTCTAAATGCTGCCTCCCTACCCTAATAGCCGTAGCTATGAAACTCCCCGTTGATCTCAGCACCGACCTGCATCGCTCTGTTGATGAGGTTACAAAGATAAGTAGTCTTGGTTTCTTGTGTATCATTATATCTAATTTTATGCCTTCTCTCGGACTCATGAACACCCGTGATCTTCCTCTTGAACATTACTGCTTTGGTTATTTCGTTATCACCATTGTTGTCACTCTTTCCATTCAAGTCTCTATTGGTATGATTGATCCCCTCATGCACTGTGATTTACACGTTTTTCGTGCTTTATTTGGTGACTCTATTAGCTTCCTCAGCTTTAATGGTTCCCGTTTCAAAGAAGATTCTCCAGTATAAATACCACCACATGCTCAAATTAGCATTTCCTGAGGAAGCCCAATGTACAACTGAGAAATTGATATATGATGTGAGTAAATATTGGATTATGGCAGAAACAAGTAACCCTCTACTCGTATTAGCTTGTTCCCCAACTTGCTCTGCCTCTGGAGCAATCTGTTTTTTCGTTGTGTTCATTTACTCCTAGGAATTCTGCGTGACTCTAGTGTCCTCGCTACCCATCAAGTTTTGCATCAGATTACAATGGTCAGTTTTATCGATTATAGCAGTACAGTTAATAGGGGTGCTAGTGGGTACAATAGCCCCATTCTTCAGATTATTTAGGGCGTTTAGTTTTAAATTGTCTTTGAATCAAAAGGTCTGTTAAACAGAGAAGTACTGGACCCAAATGTTGGTAGACTGGAAATCTAGCCGTGTGCCCTTACAAATAGGGGGCCTTCATGCCACAAAGCACATCCATGAATTTAAACCTTATTGTGAACACGATAATAAGAATTCTGATTTTATGGTTATAGTATCCAAAATAACCCAACTTATCTCCATATTCCTGGTTGTCATGTTTTGTAATTGTTGGTACTACTTCACCTGGCTGGTGAGAAAGTTAATGGCTAGCATTTGTGCACTAGTACAAATTCAGGCTTACATAGCGTTGTTTTTTTTGCCCTTAGATAGCGCAAAAAGCGCTATGCAAGCCACTGCTATGCTAGTTAGGATAGCGCTTATTTTGCGCTATCTTAGTGCAATCTTTTGCAGGAACTTTGATAGCGCATAAAAAGCGCTATCTAGTGTATATTTTTATGCTATCCAAATGGTATTTTTTTTACAAAAAGCGTGCTAAGATAGCGCATAAAAAACGCTATCCAATGAATATTTTTTTATTTTTTATTTTTATTTTTTTCAATGTTGCACCTTTTTCAAATTATATAAATTATAGCCAAAATCCAAATAACAAAATTATAGCAAAAAATCCAAATAAGCAAAAATTAATACTCCCTCCGTCCCGCCGACTTAGGACCTTGATCCCGACACGGGGATTAAGGAGAACTATTATTTAAGAGGAAAGAGAATGAGTGGAGGATGTGTTGTGAGTATGAAGTAAATAGGAGAGAGAATGAGTGGGTGAAATAGTAGATGGATTGTTGTTGTGAGTATGACAAGTGGGTCCCATTGAATATTAAAGTAATATAAACTTGCCATTTAGGGATGTCCTAATTGGAGTGGGACGCCCAAAATGGCAATTTGTCCTAAGTCGGGTGGGACGGAGGGAGTAATGAACTACAACAAACATATGTTTGTTAGTTCATATTAATTTTGTTTATTTGGATTTTTTGCTATAATTTTTGTTTATTGGATTTTTGGCTATAATTTATATAATTTGAAAAAGGTGCAACATTGAAAACAATAAAAATAAAAAATATTCACTTGGATAGCGTTTTTTATGCGCTATCTTAGCACGCTTTTTGTAAAAAAAAAAAAATACCATTTGGATAGCATAAAAATTATACACTTAGAAGCGCTTTTTATGTGCTATCAAAGTTCCTGCACTAAGATTGCACTAGATAGCGCAAAATAAGCGCTATCTTAACTAGCATAGCGGTGGCTTGCATAGCGCTTTTTTGCGCTATCTAAGGGGAAAAAAAACGCTATGTAAGCCTGAATTTGTACTAGTGAATTTCAATGCATGGTTGCATGTCCAGTTATAGGGAGGTTGCATCATTATGATGATGGGATCACAATAGTATGATTGTAGTACACGAAAATACTAGAGAATTAGAAAGAAAAAAAGTTGCTTGTGTTATAGGAAGGAATGATTAATTGTGGGGAAAATAAATATATGAGCTAATTGGGGTGCATCTTTGTTTTCAGGTTAAGAAGTTTTCTAGGTAGACTCGGGAAGACTGTTAGTCAAGAAACAATTAAACACCATTCCAACTTTTTAGTGGTCCATAGGACCTTAATAGATGAATGTGTAACATGCGAGGAAGGTACTGTTGTTTATATATATGCTCATTCATTCCTTAAAAGATCGAGCGACATTGGGGTGCATATGTTGTTTTTTCAGTATTGGTATCTAGTTTGATCCATATTTAGCCATTTTAACTGGTTAGGAAGTTGCTAGGTAGACTCGGAAGACTGTTAGTCAAGAAACAAGTAAACACCATTCCAACTTTTTAGTGGTCCATAGGACATTAATAGATGATTGTAACATGCGAGGAAGGTACTGTTGTTTATATATATGCTCATTGATTCCTTATAAGATCAAGCGACATTGGGTGCATCTGTTGTTTTTTTCAGTATTGATATCTAGTTTGATCCATATTTAGCCATTTAACTGGGTTCGGAAGTTGCTAGGTAGACTCGGGAAGACTGTTAGTCAAGAAACAAGTAAACACCATTCCAAATTTTTAGTGGTCCATAGGACATTAATAGATGAAATGTAACATGCGAGGAAGGTACTGTTGTTTGTAATATGCTCATTCTTCCCTATAAGATCAGCGACATTGGGGTGCATCTGTTGTTTTTTCAGTATTGGTATCTAGTTTGATCCATATTTAGCCATTTAACTGGGTTAGGAAGTGGCTAGGTAGACTCGGGAAGACTGTTAGTAAGAAACAAGTAACCCCATTCCAACTTTGAGGTCCATAGGTACCGATAAGGATTCACCAAATCCTCCAGGTACCGAAATAACCCCATCATATTTCGTCTTTACTCTCTCCTTATTTATCTGATTTTGTGTATATTCTCAATGATATGTTGTATATAATTAGGATAGAAATCTCTGTTAGTTAGGATTATTTTGATTCTTTGTACAAACCCTATATATGATCTCTCCATCGTTGAATAGAATAACTTTTCACTACAATCTCTTATAGGTACTGTGGGTATCCACTATCCACCATAATATCACGAACTATAGTACTCCCTCATCAAAAAAATAAAAAATAATGATTATATAAAATGCTCATTCATTCATTATAAGACAGAGTGACTAATACTATAAATGATAATGGGTTTTTCCATGGACCTGGCCTAAAGCAGACAATATCATAATAATACTAATGGAGTGTGTGGACACCTTTATATTCTAAGCATCTTCTTTCAATTGTCGATTTGGGACTTGGGTTGACACCTTAACATAGGAAACCGAGTTTGAGTCAATAATGGTATTTTGGGATTTCTTATTTGAGTAAAACTGATGAATAATACTCCCTCCGTCCTAGACTAAGGTTTTTACTTTCCTTTTTGGTTTGTCCCAGACTAAGGTTCTTAGTAGCTTTATTACCTAAAATGGACAATGTGACCCACTTGTCATTCTCACAACAAAAACTTTCTACCCACTTTCTCTCTCTTACTTGCTCCTACTTTACTTTTCATACTCACAACATTTACTTTTTCTTAATCTCCGTGTAAAGTCAAACTAAGAATCTTAGTCCGGGGCGGATGGGGTAGTATTTTCGGGTTTCCTACTCAGATTAGGTTTTGGTTTGGATTCATGTTTCCTTAAAGTTTATGTTTAGACTAGTTTAAACAATAGTTAAACCTAGGAGATCTATAAATTATGTAATCCTGCAATTTTGATTATTATGATAATTAGCAGTGTCATATGTTATCCCGTATATCCAAGATTAACATAGACAAATAGATATTTGTCTAATTAGTTCAAGAGTGCTTGTCTAATCAGCTCAATAGTGTTTGATCTTTGTTCGTTGGTGATCCAAGAACAATTTCAAGTGTTTTGAAGTCTGAGAAAAGATCGTCAGTCTTCTTCGGAGTAATCTGGTATACGAATCTGTTGGAAGTTTTTGGCTTTGGGTAACTTTAGGTGGGTCCCATTTGTGGGTCCCATTGAGTTTGACCAAAGTCAATGTTTATACACATTCTATGTTATACCATGAAGCAAAATGATGTTTTGGTGAAAGCCAAATTATGGGTGGAATCCATAGTAATTAGACCTCAAAGATAGCCATCAATAAGTCTTAAATACCAATAATGAAGTGGGTTGATTGTCATCCCACATGGGATAGGAAGGCAAAAAGTCCCCTTTTGTTGGTGATATATAAAGCTTTTGTGCCATCCCACATGGGAATGAGATGGGTAGTTGAAGTGCCATAAATTACTTGGCACTTCATACACTCATGTTCAAGTTACATGTGAGGTGGGCTTGAACCTTTCCCCGCACGTGCGCTCGCTCACTCGGCCGGGCCGGGCCGGGTACGGGCTAAGGGCGTTTGGGCAAATGGTTCGGTTCGTGGGCGTATCTTTTTGACAAAATTCATTTGAGTGCTATTTGGTCCCTAACGAAAGTCAGTTAATCCCGTCAGAATCCTAACAGGACTTAACTGTGGCAGTTTCTTTCTTTGTAAGACTGAAACTCTTTGAGTTGATCAGAATTAGGAGTCCGTCTCCTTATCAAATTCTGAACTATTTTGAGTATAACTAAAAACGTCCCCTCTTCCCAGAATACTAATGCACGAAATACTCTGCTATTTTTTGCTCTCGTTATTCTGATATAAATTCCAGTTTGTGTGTTAACGGCGGTGAGATTCAGGTGACTGAGATAGGACCGAATTTGAATCCGTACCTGCTGTGCAACCTCTTTTGGTACGTTTTCTGTGATCGTTTCATCCTCGGGAGAATTTGGTTGGACCCGAAGCAGCACCAGTAGGGGGCAATAATTCTTCTTAGGGAAGTCTTTCCAAAGGTGACTCGATCTACTTGATAAGTGTTCTAACTCTATTTTATGTTTCTGTTTGTTCTACTGTTACTATTGTTCTTGCTGGATCTGTTTGCTCTTGGCTTAATTGATCGTTACTGTTCTTGCATGATCTGCTCCTGGTTAAATCATATTAATCTGTTGCTGCTATTGTTTTACTATTCTAAAAGTCTAAGAAGAATTATTAATCATGTCTGGTTCAAGTAATGCTAACGCTCTATTCAAGGATGCATTCTTTCGGCTCTGTCGAATGTGCTCCATTCATGGTTGTCAATGAAGGGGATGACTGGTATGCTAACTGAAAAGTGCCCTGTCATTGATGAGAAGGACCCTGAAACAGTGAAGACTACTGAACAGTGGAGGGTGAGGGACGATGTTGTTCGAGGATGCATTCTTTCGGCTCTGTCGAATGTGCTCTTCGATGTGTATTGTTCTGCTCCCCTCACTGCTGCATCGCTGTGGGAAACGCTTAACACAAAGTATAACACTGACGATGTCGGTGTTGAAAAGTAATGCGTGTCTAAGTTCCTTAAGTATCGTATGACTGAATGGAGATCTGTTACTGATCAAGTGCATGAATTCCAGATCATATTGCAATCTCTCAAGGATGGGGCTATGGAACTTCCTGAGAAGTTTGTAGTCATGTCAATCATTGAGAAGTTTCCTCGTTCTTGGGAGGAATTCGGTATGTCTCTCAAGCACCGTACTGGGAGCTTGTCACTCAATGATTTGATGAATGCAATATCGATCCAAGAAGTGCACCATAGTAACGGTGTTAGCTTACCTGTGGAGGCTAAAGCCAATGTGATCACTGCTAATAAGAACAAGAGAAAGTTTGAGAAATCTGGCACTAAGGATGGCTCTAAGGATAATAATGATAAGCTGAAACCTAATAAACATATCCAGAAAAAGCCAAAAGCAAACAAAACCTGCTGGAATTGTGGAACAGTTGGACACTTTTCTAGGGACTGCCCCAAGAAAGGAAAAGTGGGACAAAGCTCTACTGATCAAGGACATGTGAACGTGATTACTGGACCATCTGATGGTGTTGATCCTGTTGATGGTGTAATTACGCCTGAAGTTGATGCTCTTACCAGCGATATTACCAAGTATGTAACCTCTAATCCTGAAATCGTTACTGTTTATAAACCCAACGAGTGGTTGATAGACATTGGGGCAAATGTGCACGTTTGTGCTGATAAATTGCTATTTGTGTCTTACCAGCCTGAACGTGGGAGATCAGTGACGATAGGGAATTCTAGTGCTGCAAAGGTGCATGGGACTGGACGCATGGACCTGAAGTTTCCTAATAGGCGCATTCTGACCTTGCATCAAGTGCATCACGTTCCTGACATCCGTCGCAATATCATTAGTGGTTCATGTTTAGTTAGAGAAGGATTTGAGTTTTCATTTAAATGTAATAGGGTTATTATTTTGGATTCTGGTAGTTTTATAGGAAAAGGTTATGCTTCGGATGGTTTATTTAAAATTAGAGTTGATAGTGATTTTAGTACTCAGATTAATAATAGTTTTATTGATTATCCCGTTTCTTATGCAATTGAATCTTCAAATGTGTGGCATGGTCGTTTAGGACATATTAATCTTGATTCTGTAAAAAGAATGATGAACTTAGATATTATTCCTAAACATGCGATTGATAAAAGTTCTAAATGTCATGTATGTGTTGAAGCTAAATCTGTAAGAAGGTCGTTTCAATCTATTACTAGAAACTCAGAAATTCTAGATTTAGTTCATACTGATATTTGTGAATTTAATGGCGTGTTGACCAAAGATAAAAAGAAATACTTTATCGCTTTCATTGATGACTATAGTAGGTACTGTTATATTTACTTACTAAATGGTAAAGATGAGGCACTGGAAAAATTCAATATATTTAAAAATGAAGCAGAAAATCAAACTGGCAAGAAACTTAAACGGTTAAGATCCGATAGAGGTGGCGAATATGAATCTAACCCTTTCTCGCGTTATTGCCAAGAAAATGGCATAGTTCATGAAGAAACTCCTCCATACACACCTCAATCTAATGGTATTGTCGAACGTAAAAATAGAACCTTTAAAGATATGATCAACAGTCTACTAATAAGTTCGGGATTGCCTAAGTATATATGGGGAGAAGCTTTGAATACGGCTTGCCATATTCTGAATAGAGTTCCTCCTAAACATAAGGCAGAAAGTCCATTTGAGCTTTGAAAAGGTAGAAAGACAAGCTTGAAATACTTAAAAGTGTGGGGTGCCTTGCAAAGGTACTTGTCCCTGAACACAAAAGAAAGAAGCTTGGTCCTAAAACAGTTGATGCAATCTTTATAGGATATTCTGAAACAAGCTATGCATTGAGATTTCTGATCATCAAATCTAAAATCTCTGGCATGGATGTGAACTCAATTGTTGAGTTACGTGATGCAACATTTTATGAGGATCTATTTCCAATGAAGGATGAACTTCCTAGAGAATCAACCACTAACACAAGTTCGATTCCCGCTCAAGTGGAAGAGATGACAAATGTGGGGGTTGGTTCTGTTGTTTCTCATTCTGAGAATGAGAATGAACCGAGAAGGAGTAAGAGAGCTAGGATTAACAAGGATTACGGAAGTGATTATATCACTTTCAATATCGAGGGTGATCCTACTACCTTCAAAGAGGCGATGGCATCTCTAGATGCTAAGTAATGGAAGGACGCCGTGAAAAGTGAAATTGATTCTATTGTCTCAAATGGGATATGGGAATTAGTTGATCTACCTCCTGGCTGCAAGGCAATCGGATGTAAGTGGGTCTTTAAGAGGAAACTCAAACCTGACGGTACCGTTGATAAGTTTAAGGCTAGGTTGGTTGCTAAGGGATTTAAACAAATGGAGGGAATAGACTATTTCGATACCTATTCACCAGTTGCTAGGATGACTACAATTCGAATGCTTATAGCATTGGCTTCTGTATATGATCTTCCCATCCACCAAATGGATGTAAAGAGCGCCTTCTTGCATGGCGATCTTGATGAGGAAATTTATATGGTACAGCCTGAAGGATTTGTAGCATCTGGTAACGAGAAAAAGGTTTGTAAACTTGTTAAGTCACTTTATGGACTTAAATAAGCCCCAAAGCAGTGGCATGAGAAATTTGACAAAGTTATCTCATCGTTTGGCTTCATTACTAATGAGTTTGATAAGTGTGTCTATATCAAGACTGAAGGTGATAGTAGTATTGTCTTGTGCCTATATGTTGTTGATATTCTTTTGTTTGGAACCAATATGAGGATAATTGATTCAACTAAATCATTCTTGAAAAGTAAGTTTGAGATGAAGGATATGGGAGAAGCAAGTGTGATTCTTGGCCTAAAGTTGACTCGCTCAACTGAAGGCATAACCATTTCGCAGTCTCATTATACTGAAAGTATATTGGAGAAATTTGGTTATAAGAACTGTAAAACTGCTAAGATCCCATATGACCCTTCTGTGGGACTTACTAAGAATGAGGGAGGAGTACCAGTTGCTTAGTTAAGATATTCTCAAATCATTGGAAGTTTGATGTATCTTGCCAATTGTACTAGACCGGATATTTCCTACTCAGTTATAAGATTGGCTAGATACACTCAATGTCCAAATAAAGCACACTGGGAGGCTCTTGATAGAGTCCTTAGGTACTTGAAGGGAACCATTTCCTTTGGGCTGCATTACAAGAGATATCCTGCTGTTCTTGAAGGATATAGTGATGCTAGCTGGATAGCCTTAAACTCTGGGAGTTATGGCTATGTTTTTACCTTAGGCGGAGCTGCAGTCGCCTGGAGGTCTACAAAAACAAACTCTGTTGTCTAGGTCTACTTTTGAGGCCGAATTAGTTGCTCTTGACACTACTGGATTAGAAGCTGAATGGCTACACGGATTTATGTCCGAGTAACCCATGGTCAGCAAGCCTATTCCAATGGTCTCTGTACATTGTGACAATATTGCCACAATTGAGAAACTGAAGAGTGTCAAGTACAACTGTAAAACAAGGAGGCACATCCAAATTAGATTAAAATCTATAAGGGATTTAGTGTCTCGAAAGGTGATAGCTGTTGATTATGTTGGTACCAAGGATAACACAGCTGATCCTTTAACAAAAGGACTTGTATATGTTCTTGTTGTTAAATCCAGGTTAGGGATGGGGCTGAACCCCGTCTTATTCAAACGCAGTAGCAACCCAACCTATCTGAGTGGAGATCCCACGAAGAAGGTTCAATGTGGTAATAACAAGCTGTGGGGTGGATCGGAGCACCTAAAATAGATTGACATGTTAAATGTCTGAGTCTATCCCCTGAATAACCTGGAGGGTGCTCATTACTGCCAGTATAGTAAAAGCTTAAGGCTTTGAATGGGATCGAGTCTTTTTAGACAAGATGATAGCATTACATCTTCGGAGATGCCCAACTAAATAAGTGTTGTTGTGTGGCCGTAATTAGAGAATGGGTTATTCCTTGAAAGCACTTATGATAGAGGATCGGGACGTATGGCCTATATGCGTCAATTCTACGATGGAGGGCCTATCATAGCCTTTGCCGTGTTGTTACCAACAAAGGCCTCTACAATCAAAGGAACCAGATTCAAGACACCCGTTCATCTGGTCCTGTGGAGGTTTGCGTTGACTAACTAAGGTAGCGGTTCAAGCCGGAAGGTACCATTCTACTGAAAGCACGACATGGATATCTCTACACGTCTTATCACTATGGACTTGTGGGGGATTGTTGGAAGTTTTTGGCTTTGGGTAACTTTAGGTGGGTCCCATTTGTGGGTCCCATTGAGTTTGACCAAAGTCAATGTTTATACACATTCTATGTTATACCATGAAGCAAAATGATGTTTTGGTGAAAGCCAAATTATGGGTGAAATCCATAGTAATTAGACCTCAAAGATAGCCATCAATAAGTCTTAAATACCAATAATGAAGTGGGTTGATTGCCATCCCACATGGGATAGGAAGGCAAAAAGTCCCCTTTTGTTGGTGATATATAAGGCTTTTGTGCCATCCCACATGGGAATGAGATGGGTAGTTGAAGTGCCATAAATTACTTGGCACTTCATACACTCATGTTCAAGTTACATGTGAGGTGGGCTTGAACCTTTCCCCACACGCGCGCTCGCTCGCTCGCTCGGTCGGGCCGGGCTGGGCACGGGCTAAGGGCGTTTGGGTGAATGGTTCGGTTCGTGGGCGTATCTTTTTGGACAAAATTCATTTGAGTGCTATTTGGTCCCTAACGAAAGTCAGTTAATCCTGTCAGAATCCTAACAGGACTTAACTGTGGCAGTTTCTTTCTTTGTAAGACTGAAACTCTTTGAGTTGATCAGAATTAGGAGTCCGTCTCCTTATCAAATTCTGAACTATTTTGTGTATAAATAAAAATGTCCCCTCTTCCCAGAATACTAATGCACGAAATACTCTGTTATTTTTTGCTCTTGTTATTCTGATATAAGTTCCAGTTTGTGTGTTAACGGCGGTGAGATTCAGGCGACTGAGATAGGACCGAAGTTGAATCTGTACCTGCTGTGCAACCTCTCTTGGTACATTTTCTGTGATCGTTTCATCCTCGGGAGAATTTGTCTGGACCCGAAGCAGCACCAGTAGGGGGCAATAATTCTTCTTAGGGAAGTCTTTCCAAAGGCGACTCGATCTGATTGATAAGTGTTCTAACTCTATTTTCTGTTTCTGTTTGTTCTACTATTACTATTGTTCTTGCTGGATCTATTTGCTCTTGGCTTAATTGATCGTTACTGTTCTTGCATGATCTGCTCCTGGTTAAATCATATTAATCTGTTGCTGCTACTGTTTTACTATTCTAACAGAATCAAGTTCAGATTTTTTAACTCTTGAGTGTCTTCTATTCCAAGTCTAGGGCTCTATAGTCTTGACAATCGTTACACAAAGACAAAGGGAAACAATTTGTTTATCTCAATTAGGGTGCATTTTGATCTTGATCAAGGGCTCTATACAAACTGTTACACAAGATAGTGAAAAACAATATGTTTATCTCAATTAGGGTGCATTATGTTCTTGATCTACGGCTAGATAATCGTGAACATAATTGAGATCTATTGTCTGTAAGCTTTGGATCCCATCAATAATATATGTTTCCCTCTGTGAGAGCCCGCGCTTCGAACTTAATCGAAAATCGGCTTCTCAAAATGGTTTCCCTTTTGAGTTTTGAAAACAGAAGAGTCGCCACCTCATTCTATTTTAGGAAAATAGAGATAAAACCTTTTTTTTAAAAGAGAAGTGGGTTCGGGGCTATGTTACGAGAGGAGAAGGTGATTAGCAGCACTCCACTCGCCCTTACAGTCTCTAGCATTGCTTCCACCTACGCTTCATTTTATGCTTTTTTGAAAATACCTTGTTATGCCCTAACTTTGAAAAAGATGTGTGTTTATGTAAAAGGGTGTCATCCTATTCTAGGTATGTCCATTTGATCACAACCGGGAATCGGTTTGGGTGGATTCCCGATTGGTTTTGAAAATTGTTTTGAACACATTTAGAAGAGGAAAACAAGTAAAGGGGAGGGGATTAGGTACATTTGGGATTATGCAAATTATGTCCAAAAATGGGAGACAAATCCCATAATGAATAAATGTCCATTGCCAATGAGTTGTGTTGAATTTATGGGACTGCTCTCTCTTTCCATAGTAATGTACCTGTTCAAAACCTATCCAAAACCAGATCTAAAACTTGTGATTTACTCCCAAGATGTTAGAGAACATGTATGAATTTTTTTTTTTATTTTTAGATTAATCTTGGAAGCTCAAATCATGCCAAGAACAAAGATGTAAAAACTGTGCACAGAGAGAGTCAAGTGAGCTGGGACAACCCAAAATAAAAATAAGTGTCAAGTTAGCGGGGATGGAGGGAGTATTTTAATAGTATCTCATTTACTATGATCTCACTATAGACTATAGTTACATTGATAAAGAATGCATACATATAATTTTAAATGCAAAGGATGTTCGGTAAAAGGCTCTTCTAGGGTTGCGGGCCCCGTCGGGGTCCTGGCGCTCGATTTTCGGAGGCTACGCCTATTAACTAGGTTTTGAGTCCTGATCATGAATATGGACTCGGTTTTTCCATCTCGATGCACTGATAAGGCGGTCGGTAGCCCTAAATCTCTTTATGTAGGGTTTTAGGTCATTCTAGAGTTTAGACTGGTTTAGAGGTGCGGTTTAAAGGGTGCGAGATCGGTGTGTCTACAAAGCCCCTCGTTAAATTCACTTGTAAAGTAAAGGGGATTCGACGATCCAATTTAAACAACCGATCTCATCTAGGGTTTAACGGATGGGCCCAAAGTAGGGATTTCTACGTATCCTTTGCGGGAATTAAGTCTCCGTCAAGTTTCCTATGTATCTCTTTTTGAGAATCAGACCAAACGTAGTTTGGCTAGACGGGGATGGCATTGAGAATTTGAATTCTCTTTGTTGGGGATTGAAAATATGATTCAATTTGAGAAGACTGGCGACTGAGCTCTTGCATTCGAGTTGCCTACGTATCCTTTTCGTGAATCAAATCGGGGCGTAGTTCTGAGGGATTGAGAACTATTCAGCGTCTCGAGCCTAAGGGTGGAACTATTTGGCATCCCTAGCCTAAGGATGAGATCTATTTGGAATCTCGAGCCTAAGGGTGAGATCTATTCGGCGTCTCGAGCCTACGGGTGTGAGTTATTCGGCGTCTCGAGCCTAAGGGTGAGAACTATTCGGCGTCTCGAACCTACGGGTGAGAGCTATTCGGCGTCTCAAGCCTAAAAGTGAGAGCTATTCGGTGTCTCGAGCCCAAGGGTGAGGGCTATTCGGTGTCTCGAGCCTAAGGGTGAGAGCTATTCGGCATCTCAAGCCTAAGGGTGAGAGCTATTCGGCGTCTCAAGCCTACGGGTGAGAGCTATTCGGCGTCTCAAGCCTAAAGGTGAGAACTATTCGGCGTCTCAAGCCTACCGAGAGCTATTCGGCGCCTCGAGCCTAAAGGTGAGAGGTTTATGAGGGCGAGAACTATTCGGCGCCTCGAGCCTAAAGGTGAGAGGTTTATGAGGGCGAGAACTATTCGGCGTCTTGAGCCTAAAGGTGTGAGAGTTATGAGGGTGAGAACTATTCGGCGTCTCGAGCCTAAAGATGTGAGAGAGTTGAGGGTGAGAACTATTTGTCTTCTCGAGCCTAAAGGTGTGAGAGGGTTGAGGGTGAGAACTATTCGGCGTCTCGAGCCTAAAAGAGTGAGAGAGTTGAGGGTGAGAGCTATTCAGCGTCTCAAGCCTAAGGCTGAGAACTATTCAGCGTCTCGTGCCTAAGGGTGTGAGAGAGTTGAGGGTGAGAACTATTCAGCCTCTCGAGCCTAAAACATTTTTTAGAGTTTAAACAATATTTTGTCATCGAAAAAAATTAGACATGTAAGACGTATAACATGAAAATAAATTCAAGGATACACTGCATGTTGTTGATGAATGGAGGATTGTTGTACGCTGCTACATTTGAGAGAAACTTGAATCCTTGCCTTGAAGATTCTGTGTGATGAGATTTTTTGATTCTTGTTGTGCAAGATACGGTTGGATGTGTGGGGCCGTCTCGAGTTACCGCAAAATTTTTGGAAGCATTCGTGGTTGGACTGTCTTTGAAACATCTTGATGCGTGTGTGGTCGGACTTGTGATGACAAAATCCCTTTTTCAATATGTTGATGCGTTTGTGGTCGGACCTGAGGTAACAGAGTGCATACGTATCTCTTTCGGGAATCAAACCTTACGTAGTTCGAGTTTGTGAAAAACTCAAAAAACACATTTTGGTTAGAGAAGATGCTATTGGAGGGATCCCTCTTGTGGGACTCGGATGCGGCCCGGCCTTGGAGATTGGACTTGAGTACCTGCATAAGACCTTCACAAGCATACATATATATTATGATATTGAGTGCTCGTAAGTGTCACATGTGCAACAAGAGCATTCATGATTTAGAGATTTGGAGACATAAAAGACACATTCTTTCATTTTGAAAAGCTTTGATCTTGATGAGGTTTGGATGGTGATTTCTTTTGCAATTGATTTTCATTTTGACGAATGCATTTCAAATCCCACCCTTTTTTATTTTTGAGAAATTTTCCCATTTATTAATATTATTATTATTATTATTATTTTTTATTATTGATTTTATTATTATTATTTATTATTTTTTTATTGATTTTATTTTCGCTTTGCATTTCAAACTTCACTTTTCATGAATGAGTAAAGGCATGCATAAATATATTATTTTTTTAAAAAAAGGACTGTATTCTTGTAATTTTATTAATATAATTAAAAACATTACAATCATGTAAGTATTTTTCTTTATTTTTTTGACCTGAAAATCTTTCAAAAAGAAGGTCAAAACTGACAAAAAAATTAAATACATCTGTTACTAACGGCTACTATATTCCTCAATGCGCCTAATGGCTATTAACGGGAAGGAAGGGGGGCAACCAATGGCTAGTTTGAATATAGTGACCGTTGGAACTGTTCGGTTCTACAGTTCCTGTTCTCGGTATCAGTTTCTGGTTCCGTAACCGGTGATTCCACGGTTCTATTAACCTTGGACCCGCATTCGAACTGGCTATACACGGTTCCCGGTTCCGTTCGGTTCTCGGTTCCTGGTTCCGGCGGTTCTCGGTTCTGGCTGGTTCTCGGATCCGGTTTTACCAGCAGGTTCCCGGTTCTTTTTTATCATGTCTAATTCCTTCCCAACAAATTGACAATGAGGGTAGTTATCCTGGAGTGTCTCTAAGCCCTTACGCGAAAACTTTAAAAGATCCCTTTCACGAGTAGTTGAACTTTGGTTTACTTTGGGTAATGCAAAGCTAGATCACAATGGGCCTCGTATTTGATCATGATGGGCCCCTTTAAACTGCACGTGTAAAGAGTCCACTCTGACACCAAAATATAGTCTAGAATTAGGTATAAAAGTCAATTGACAATCAGAGGAGTAGATCATAAAATTTATTTTTATTGAAGGTAAGGCTTGTTAATTCATAATATGTGATGAATGCTTCTACACTCTCTCGAAAATAGTTGTCGCTTTTAAATTTTTCACAAGTTTATATAATTACAATACTATGCATTGTATCAGACTTTAATAATTAATTAATGCAACTTTCTTGTTATTTTTAGAATTAAGTTGCGTATCTTGTAACAAAAGTATCATATGATAAAGTGTACTAGCTTTTAGTTGTGCCATCCAAAAAACTAACAGAAGTGTCAACATGACACATTGTGATGTCAGAAACCATGTAAGAGCCATGACACTGATTTTCAACTTGTATTATTGTAAGTACCCCAATCTGAATTGAAACCAACTTAGAGGAACTCTTGGTACTGTTCAAGGATAAACTTGATAGACTAGGACCTCACTAGGATAAACCAAAAACTTTAGGACTGTTCTGGAATAAAAATTGGAAAAATCCAGAAGCTCGCCAGAGAGAACCGTACGGATGGTTTGGCCACGAGAGAGCCCCAGCCGTACGGATGGTTTGGGTGCCATCAATCCCTATAAATTAAAGCCCTTGCTGATCATTTCAGGGAGGGAGAAAAATAGTTTTACACACTGAAACTCTGCTGGAATCACAACAGAAACACAAACACTTGAGTGAAAGAGAGGAAGATATGCTAGAAACCCAAAATTGGTGAAGCCTCTTTCTCCCATCTCCTCTTCATCTCTTCTATTTATCTTGTTTATACCATTATCTACTTGCATTATTAATTATTTCATTCAAAATCTTTACATTCATGTAATATTATCAATTGAAACCAAGTCATGAGATGATTACATGGTGCCCTCATGCTTTATGTGTGATTAAGGGTTACAAACCAAAGGATGATCATGGCTTGTTATGTTTATGCCATTTACTTATGTCATTTACATTTATGGCTTTACTTTTGGCTTGGTGATCCATTGCACATATGGAGAAAGCCCTTGTACATTTATATTATGTTTGTTCATTTATTGCCATAATGATCATGTTTGGGTGGTAAAGTCTCAATCTTTACCATCCAAACTTTGATTTAACCTTTGTCACTTTGGATGATAAAGACTCAATCTTTATCCATTCAAAGGTTGATTTTGGTTGTCCCAAAGGTTTATTTTGGATGAATCATCCATTTGGATGTTAAAGTCCCCATCTTTAACCATCCAAATGGTTGTCTTGGCTCAAAGCCATGTTCATCACCTTTTGCATTCATTTCCCCAATAATTGCATTGATCATACCCAAATCACTTGTTTTGGTGTCTAATCCAATGATCAAAAGCATAGGGATATTGTTATGCATGTTTGTGGACAATATAAATAAACTGGAAAAGTCACACTCTATCCAGTTTCAGCAGAATTCTCTGTTTCTGTCTGAAACTGGACTGTTTCTGATAAATTTGTAAATTCTCAGGACAGCTATGACCATCCGTACGGATGGTTTAGCCGAAGGGAAGTTTTTTCTGTTTAAACCCCATTCTGTCAAAACCTTTGCAAATAAACCCTTTCTATTAACTTTCTAACTGTTTTCTATTAAAAGTCAGTTTCTCCCATTTTAAAACACACACACACACACACTTGCACATTTTGGTCAACAAACTTAAGGAGACTCGGTTTTCCGAGGCGGATTGGGTGAACCGTCAAACGTTCTTCCCAAGACGTAACCTGACCTCCGAACTCATTTTCTCTAACCATTTTCGTTGAATTGGGTTTAAAATTAATTTAACGTGGCGACTCCGTTTTCTTTGAAAAATAAATTTCCGTGTTTGATTCTCGAGGGAACCTCTTTTCCGTTTTCCCGCGGGTATCTTACAGTGGCGACTCCGCTGGGGAATAGGTGTTCCGAACTTCTTTTTAAAAGATTCGGGGGTATTCTTGTGTGGGTCAAACTCCCATCCCCGTTTGTTGACTTTGTGTATGTTTTATGTTTTTGTTTTGATTTCTGGAGATGAGATTGTTCTGGAAACACAATAAACTAGGGCTAGATGGATCAGAAACTGGAAAATTGCAGAAAATAATGGACCTCCTTGACCAGCCGTACAGATGGTTCTCTGGGGCCCACAGAATGTCTCAAATTCAACAACTTCTTGCAGGGCAGAAATATTCTGATGGTCCCCTTGCTTCTGCTTGTTCAGGTTCTAAATTTACAGCCTCTACTTGTGCACATATATCTTTGTTTTCTTAACCAAAACCTGTTTTTCAAAGCCTTGGTCATGCACAAATTTTTGACATAAAATTTGGGTTCCAAAACCTTGTTGTGCATGACCCTTTTTATGAAAGTTTGGTTTTCAAAACCCTTTGTTTGTGCACAACCTTTTTGTATAAGTTGATTTTCAAAGAACCTTATCCTTGTAAAATTTGATTTTCAAACCTTTGGTTGTGCACAACTTTTTCATGTACAAGACTTGATTTTCATGATTCTTATTTGTTCATATCCTTGTTTGATTACTTGTGCAAATTACTTGTTCATTACTTGTTCATATCTTGCTTATTCTTGTTCATGACATTAAAATGCATTGAAAATTCCTATTTTAACTCATAAAGGAACATAAAAGGCCTCACAATACGCGCACTTAACCCTGTGCACGTCTCAATAACCCTCAAAACCCGGAATGGATGTCACGATGCAGCTTGATTGGTGCTCTTGTGCCCTTCTCGCGCGCACGGGTCCATTCCACCTCCCCATCCGAGTCGAGTCAACCACACACGTCCGTGACACACAAATACCATGACCATGTTTGGTTTTTGGTCTAGTTCACGTCACCATATCCCTAATACGTGTCCAAGGATAATTGTGGCCAAATTAACGCTTAAATCCAAGACCCCTTGTGAAAACAAGTTTAATTAAAGTCATCTTTGACCCGGTCTTTGACTTGTGCGTTAATTTGAACCATAATTAACCAAAGTCATGTATTAAGGATGGGATGACACCGTGTTTTTAAGCCCTAATGTTTTGCCCATCCTAATCATACTTAAGCCCAAGGTTAAGGTCCAAGATCCCTCATTAAAATGAGGTCATGCCGAAAGGCATTAAGACAATCTTGACCTTGACCAAGGCTTAATCATGATAAGAATGGCACATACATTGGAACTTTATGACGCACTAGACTTTAGGAATGGTTCTTTTGGTCGGTGGAAGCCGCGTGCCGTATAGGACCCTCGCCCGGGATAGTCCGTCCTTGGGGGTGTGCAGTACATGTGAAAAATGAGGGGCTTATAGACGTAGTGGTGGCCTCCACTGATCCAGGATTTAAAATAGTTGCGAAAAAGAAGAGAAATCTTTTCCAACCATTTAGGAATAAAATAAACGTTTTAAGTAAACTTGAATGGCTAATTAATTACACATTGTGTAAATTTGCTCCGTCATGTTTCTTGCCTTGCATGTTGTTTGCTATATATATGTCTTCTAACTATTTTTGACGATAATTAAGGTCATTCCTTGCCCGTTTAGAAAATTAAAAAAAATGGTCAAACAAATAATGAAAGATCCCATTAAGCCTTAGGATTAGTTTCTTAAGCTCCCGTCAAATCCCTAGGCATAGTCCCCTAGGTCCCCGTTAAGATTCCCGTCAAATCCCTAGGCATAGTCCCCGTTAATATTCCCGTAAAATCTCTAGTCATAGTCCCCTAGGTCCCCGTTAAGATTCTCATCAAATCCCTAGGCATAGTCCCCTAGGTCCCCGTTAAGATTCCCATCAAATCCCTAGGTGCAGTCCCCTAGGTCCCCATTAAGATTCCCGTCAAATCCCTAGGCACAGTCCCCTAGGTCCCCGTTAATATTCTCATCAAATCCCTAGGCACAGTCCCCTAGGTCCCCGTTAAGATTCCCATCAAATCCCTAGGCACAGTCCCCTAGGTCCCCGTTAAGATTCCCGTCAAATCCCTAGGCACAGTCCCCTAGGTCCCCGTTAAGATTCCCATTAAATCCCTAGGAATAGTCCTCTAAGAAGTCAGTCAAGTCCTTGGATGGATCCCCGTTATCCTCTAAGAAGTCAGTCAAGTCCTTGGATAGATCCCCGTTATCCTCCAAGAAATTAGTCAATTCCTCTGATGGATCCCCGTTATCCTCCAAGAAATTAGTAAAGTCCTTGGATGGATCCCTGTTGTCCTCCAAGAATTAGTCAAGTCCTTGATGGATCCCCGTTATCCTCCAAGAAGTCAGTCAAGTACTTGGATGGATCCCCGTTATCCTCCAAAGTGTCCGTTAAAATTAAGTTCCAAAAAAAAAAAAAAAAAATATATATATATATATATATATATAAGAAAGGAAATAAAAGTGCTTAGGGTGACTCTGTTCCCCCTTCCTTGAGCCGTCATGTGATGACCAATTTTGCGCCCCTCGTGGCATCTCGTTTTCGTTAGTGTCGTCGTGTGACCATTCCCCCTTCGAGTCTAGGCGTCATGGCACCACATGGTAATATACCTAGGTCAAGCATTAACCTCCTCGATTTGCACCGCCATGTGGTGACCATTTCAATTGTCCCGATCGCCCTTGTGGCTCAGACTAGTGTGAGTACCATTTAGTCTCAAACCAGTAATATCTTGTCCCATGTCATCCCGACTATGTTCCGGAAAGCCAAGGAGGCTCCTTGTCCCCGTAACCTTTATGTTAGGTCCCTCAAGGCCATTTCCCGTCATCCTAGAAAGTCCGTTTGAAGTGAGTCAACTGAAGTCATGTTCGTCTTAGAATTCTAAACCCGTTCGAACTACGGTGACCTGAGCCTCTCATCGCGTGGGACCCCTCCCTCGTGGTGAGAGGAACGTAGGTAACTTCGGCTCGGTCAATCCTTATTTATAAAAAAAACGAAAAATGTGTGAGCCTTTTACTCAAATAAATAAAAAAAACACTTTCCCAAATAAAAGGGAGATCAAGATTTTTTTAAAAAGAAACGTTCTTTTCGAATCATGGTTATAATTTCACCTTGAGGTTCAAAATACTAAAGTCCTTTGCGGTTTTGTCCGTTAAAACCTTGCCCAAGGAAACCACACCCGAGATGACTTACACCCACATGAAGAAAGAGATGGCCAAAGAAAACTCCCAACTCATGAGTAGATGAATCCAGTAATTACAACACCAAGTCAATTGGAGACCTCGCGACATCTTTCCCGATAACATGGAACCCGAGTTCCCCGTGGAAGACATGGAATATGCCGCCGACAACCCCTCCAACATGTGAAGAAGAAAAGGGACCATCGCACTTCATAGGAGCCCATCCCTTAAAAAAAAAAAAAATAAAAAAATAGAGTCTTCCAGCCTCGTAGGATCTAGACTGTCACCAAGGTCCGCCCTGGACTGTGTCTTTTTATTTTTACAAAGGTCAACACTTGGACATGTATGTACAAATTTAACCTAAATAAAAGAGTCATTTTCATTCTATTCTCTCTAGACTTGAGACATTATTTGAAATATACATTTACTCTTGAAATTGCCTTGCTTGTTATTATTAATTGATTGCTACGTCCCTAAAATGAGGAATTGACTTCTAAGCATACTAGTCAATGACGACTCATTAAGGACGAATGGACCTAACACAAATGAAAATGCTAAATGCAAAAATTAATCTTGATGTGAATAAATGTTGTGATCAATTGGCATGAAGAAACCATTAATGGCAAGTCTTCTCTCATACGCATCCCCGATACACATTCCCGATACACAATCCAATACACATTTCCCATACAAGTTCTCGATACGCATCAAAGGCCACACGAGGCAAAAGGATGTTGTTGCTCCACAAGGCAAAGGATCGCATGAGTCCCAAGAAGAGGGAAGTTAAGGCAAGACAAAAGACCATGAAGAAGTCGTCATCCAAAAATAGGGGTATCATTACCCCATTCATCTTCTCTCTCCCTAAAAAAAAAAAAAAAAAAAAAAAAAAAGTGAAGAAAGAAAAGGTTCATCATCAACAAGGAGTCCACCCTCAAAAGGATCAACAAGGATTCCACCCTCAAAAGGATCCACAAGGATCCCACCTCCAAAGGATCATCGAAAGGAAATAAGTTCACCTCAAAAGGTTCACCTCCAAAGGAGCATCGAAAGGAAAGAAGTTCACCTCCAAAGGAGCATCAAAAGGAAAGTTCACCTCAAAGGTTCACCCTCCAAAGGTCCATCTCAAAGAGTTCGCCCCAAAGGGTTTATCTCGAAAGTTCCATCCCAAAAGGGGAACAAAGCAATCTATATCAGCAAAGCAACAACATCCTTCAAAAGGACACCAACTTCAGCAAAGGTGGTATACAGCCGAACTATGGTGACCTGAGATCCTCAAACTGAGGGGAACGTAGGCAACCTTCGGGTCCGGTCATAGCATGAAACAAAACCATCAAACCTTGGTCCTCTCAAAATGACCAAGTTCTCTTCCCTCGGTCCCATCAATGACCGATTTCCCAGACGCACCTTCTTTGGTCACATCAAGGACCAATTCCCCCTAAACACAGTCTCCTTCTGATCATGCCATTGATCAAATTCTAATCTCAATTGATCATAACATTGATACATGTTAAGACTAATTGCTTGTTATAATCGTGACTTAATAATAAACACGGTCCATTCAAGCAATCATTTTGATGAACTTAACAAGGCAAATTTCAAATGTCTCGACAAGTCTTCTTTCTTCATCTTAGGAAAGATCTAAACACTTATATTCTGTCAAGCAAGGGATTCCCTCCATTATATGCCATAATGCTCAAAGAGCTCACCAAAACAAAAGGACTACTCTCTCCCAAAAATGCCCTTACATGTTTCCTCCAAGAAAAATACTTTAAGTACCCGTTCCATTGAGTCGGCTGGATCTCTCATAAAAAAGGCACAAAAAAGTGGCCCGCTATGTCAAAAACCCATAAGGGCGGTCTAGGCAAAAAAACAAGGTGTGCCATAAAAGACGCAAAAGATATGCCCGCTAGGTTAAAAACCCACAAGGGCGACCTAGGAAAAAGAAAGGGCGCGTCATGAAAAAGGGATGGGTTACTAACCTCACTTCAAAGGTCAAAAGATGATATTGGGTCGAAGGACGACATGGGGCTACCTCAACATCGACGACCACAAGGACATGGGGCTACCCCAATATCAACGACAATAAGGACATGGGGTTACCCCGACATCAATGACAAAGATGACATTGGGGCTTTCCCTACATCGATGGCAAATAGATTTCTTACCACTTTCGACGTACGGACAAAGCTCCAAAGGACTTTATGCATAACAAATTGGCCCATCTGGCATCATTTATCAAAGATAATGTTTCAAGCAAAATGCTTTTGATCTCCCCTAAAAATGATTTTCCCAAAGTCTTGGATTTTTTTGTCCACAATGTGTCTTAAAGGTCTCCCCTAGGCTCTCCCCCGTGTCAAGAAAATGTGTCAACCATCCCGTAGAGTAGTGTTGACCAAGCCCAAACTTTGACCAAAGAGGTCAAGATGAAACGCCACCGGCAGTCCTTAGTCAGACGTAAGACCAGTGTTTTCGTCAACTCCCCAAAGATGGAGTTGACCCAAGCCAAGCCTTGACCCAAAGTGGTCATTTTAGGCTAAAACCTTCAACCCCGGCAGTCCTTAGTCAGACGTAAGACCAGTGTTTCCGTCAACTCCCCAAAGATGGAGTTGACCCAAGCCAAGCCTTGACCCAAAGTGGTCATTTTAGGTTGAAACCTTTGTCCCCGGCAGTCCTTAGTCGGATGTAAGACCAGTCTTTCCGCCAACTCCCCAAAGATGGAGTTGACCCAAGCCAAGCCTTGACCCAAAGTGGTCATTTTAGGTTGAAACCTTTGTCCCCAGCAGTCTTTAGTCGGATGTAAGACCTGTCTTTCCACCAACTTCCCAAAGATGGAGTTGACCCAAGTCAAGCCTTGACCCAGAGTGGTCATTTTAGGTTGAAACCTTTGTCCCCGACAGTCCTTAGTCGGGTGTATGACCAGTCTTTCCGCCAACTTCCCAAAGATAGAGTTGACCCAAGTCAAGCATTGACCCAGAGTGGTCATTTTAGGTTGAAACCTTTGTCCTCGGCGGTCCAAATGCGACGTAAGCCCATTTAAGTCCAATCTCCCCGGCAGTCCCAATGCGACGTAAACCCATTCTTTGAAAATTCCTGGCAGTCCAAATGTGACGTAATCCCATTTCTCCCAGTCAACCATCCCGTAGAGTAGTGTTGACCAAGTCCTAGTTTTGACCAAGGAGGTCAAGTTAAAATTCCCCGGCGGTCCAAATATGACGTAAGCCCTTTAAGAAAAATTTCCGGCAGTCCAAATGTGACGTAAGCCCATTTCTCTCAGTCAACCATCCCGTAGAGTAGTGTTGACCAAGTCCTAGTTTTAACCAAGGAGGTCAAGTTAAAATTCCCCGACGGTCCCAATACGACGTAAGCCCATTCTTTAAAAATTCCCGGCAGTCCTAACTCGGCGTAAGACCAAAGCATTTCTAGGAGAGGATGAAATATATCCACCTAGGTCTTAGGAGAGGATGAAAGATATCCACCTACCAAGGCATTTTTAGGAGAGGATGAAAGATATCCACCTACCAAAGCCATTTCTAGGAGAGGATGAAAGATATCCACCTACCAAGGCATTTTTAGGAGAGGATGAAAGATATCCACCTACCAAAGCCATTTCTAAGAGAGGATGAAAGATATCCACCTAGGTCTTAGGAGAGGATGAAAGATATCCACCTACCAAGGCATTTTTAGGAGAGAATGAAAGATATCCACCTACCCAAAGCCACATCTTAGGAGAGGACAAAAGATGTCCTCCTTTCCGGGTAAGCTCCCGCTAAACAGCTTCCATGTCCCAATGAGAGGACGAAAGATATCCCCATTTCCGGGTAAGCTCCCGCTAACAGCTCCCATGTCCCAAAAAAAATTTCCTTCTCTCGAACTACGTTTGGCTTGATTCCCCGCAAACGAGATACGTATGAATCCTTTACCCCTAGGTCCAGCCCTTTAACCATATCGGTCAAACCGTCCTCCCATCATAGGAAGAATGGGATGATTTTTTATCGATATAATGATCATGTTTGGGTGGTAAAGTCTCAATCTTTACCATCCAAACTTTGATTTAACCTTGATAATGTCACTTTGGATGATAAAGACTCAATATTTATCCATTTAAAGGTTGATTTTAGTTGTCCCAAAGGTTTATTTTGGATTAATCATCTATTTGGATGTTAAAGTCCCCATCTTTAACCATCCAAATGGTTGTCTTGGCTCAAAGCCAAGTTCATCACCTTTTGCATTCCTATCCCCAATAATTTCCTTGATCATACCCAAATAACTTCTTTTGGTGTCTAATCCAATGATCAAAAGCATAGGGATGTTGTTATACATGTTTGTGTACAATATAAATAAACTGGAAAAGTCACACTCTGTCCAATTTCAGCAGAATTCTCTGTTTCTGCCTGAAACTGGACTGTTTCTGATAAATCTGTAAATTCCCAGGATAGCCATGACCATCCGTACGGATGGTTTAGCAGAAAGGATTTTTTTCTATTTAAACCCCATTATGTCAAAACCTTTGCAAATAAACCCTTTTTGTTAACTTTTTAAATGTTTTCTGTTAAAAGTCAGTATCTCCCATTTTAAAACACACACACACACTTGCACATTTTGGTCAACAAACTTAGGGAGACTCGGTTTTCCGACGCAGATTGGGTGAACCGTCAAACGTTCTTCCCAAGACGTAACCTGACCTCCGAACTCATTTTCTCTAACCATTTTCGTTGAATTGGGTTTAAAATTAATTTAACGTGGCGACTCCGTTTTCTTTGAAAAATAAATTTCCGTGTTTGATTCTCAAGGGAACCTCGTTTCTGTTTTCCCGCGGGTATCTTACAATTATGTAGAACTGGAAAAAAACTTGCTTCTAAAACTAACAAGTAAATTGTATTAATTGATGAAACTTAAGTCACGTTGCATATTTAGGTCGTTTGACTCACAATTTATCTTTTTTGGAAACAAGTTCACAAGTTTTAAAATAGACAATTATTATTAAAAGTTAATGGTGAAAGTATTAAATTACCCTTTATTTATTGTGAAATCTCCTATTTTATTTCACTAAATAAACTAATTAATAAAGGACCAAATTTTATTTTTGTCCACTATACTTTATGAGCACTTTCACTTTTACCTTTTTATTAACCTTAAAACCTCTATATTAATTTTGACTCTCCTCCACGACACTAAAAGTTAACCCTGTTAGTTTTTAATGGATGGAAAAATTTTAATTTCAATTCCACCCTTTGTACTTTTAATTGGAGGGCTACATCTCCCAAACTTCCATAATCTCCACCATCAACACCGCACCACCACTCCCACCACGACCATCAGCACCACCACCACTACTACCACCGCCGCTACAACCCACCCCTGTTACCACTACCATTGGCCCCGATAACAAATTCCAATAATGGTCGGAGAGAATCCATAAATGGAGTTAAGAAGTTCGAATTGAATGGATATATGAATCTAATTTGTGTTTTAGTATATTATTTTTTCCAATTATCTTCTCATTTTCTCTTTAGTACTTCTACTAGAATTCTTTCACGTTAGAGGAATTAGTATGTGTTTATGCGTCAAAAGTTAAGTGTGTGTTTGTGTGGAGAGGAAATCATTGGTGGTTGTGATGGCGATAGTGGCATTAGTAGTATGATGGTGGTTGAGATGGCGGTGGTGGTGCTAATGCGATATGAGTGGTGGTGGTAGCGCAATGGTGGTGGTAGTGGTGGAGGTGGTGTGTGGTGGAGGTGGTGGTGAAGTTAGTGGGTGGTGTTAGTAGTGGGGGTGGTGATTATGGTTATGGAAGTTGAGGAGTGCCATAGTGATGTGGCCCTCCGTTTAAAAGTTCAAGGGGGTGAAAGTGCTTAAATTTAAAAATTTTCATCCACTAAAACTAACGGGGTTCACTTTTGGAGTTGTGGCGGAGAGTTAAAATTAGTATAGTGGTTTTTATGATATTAAAAAAGTACAATGGTAAAAGTGAAAGTACCTCCAAATAACAGTGGATAAAAATGAATGTTGGCCTTAATAAAGTGAAATTACTTCCAAAATTAACTTAAAGTAGAACTTTAAACGTTTTTGAACGAAAAGTCAAAAAACATTCAATTATTTTTGTATGCAAGAAAAACAAGTTTTTGACTTGGAGGGATAACCAATAATGAAAACTCACATGACACTTTTTGACACTAAGACAAGCACTTGTTTTGAAATTTATGAAAACATTTCTCGACACTATAACAGACATTTTTCAATATACAACAGACACTTTTTAATACTAAGACAAGAACTTGTTTTGGAACTTATAAAAATTCACATGGCACTTTTTAACACTGTAAAAGTCATTTTTAAATACTACAACAAGCATTTGTTAACACTATGACCGTTAATTCTTAACACTATAACCAGCAATTCTTAACACTACCACTAAAACTGTCAGTTTGAATGTTTATAAGTGTCAGTTTGAATGTTATATTAGAATAGACACTTTCTAATATTAGAACAAGCGCATGATGATAATAATAGTGCTCGCAATTACGGAAAACTTGTTTTTCATCTTAAGTGTAAAATAGGGTTTTTATAAGACTCGCTCCAAAAATTAGTAGTTTGTTAGAGTCTAGAACACGTTTGATGGAAAAACTACGCTAACTCAAGTCTAATAAATAATGCTATAACTTGCTGAACGGAATGGTATTCTTTCTCCATTCAAATTCAATCTTCATCGTTTTCCTCAACCAAGTCAGCATATAAATTTCCAATGCTTCTGATTTCCTCTCTTACTCTTGATTTTCATGTTTTAATTGTTGTAGTGATCTCCTCTTTTACCCTTATGTGCATGTTTATGTTGGTGTATACGCTCTAGGCACGTTATTTGAATGTTACTTGTTATCATTTATTCATTATATAAAGAGATGTTTTAGATTATTATTTGTTGTTACATGTGTGTTATATTAATCTCCGTCCCTAGTACTTATGAAGAACTAGTATAAGTTTAATTAGATGATCATGTGATAATTATGTGTATGAGATACAAATTAAACTTATGGGTATGTGTTGGTGAACATATACTGGACTTGACCCGTTTATGATATTTATGTTATGGTCAAATGTCATAATTGAATCTCATGATAGTCATATCATTAGAATTCTTAAACCTAAGATTATTGCGATCTTTCACATAACGAACATTGTGTTTGACATATTCAAACGTCACTCTTAACCAAGTGATCATAAATGATATGATTTGCATGATCGGAGTTATGTAGGGAAGTGTAATAAGTCAAGATGGAATTTGTCCCTCTTCGTGAGAGATGTCAACCTTGGGCCCATCGATGAGTAGTATTGATGAAATGCATGGCCGTGCTCAAATGAATTGATATATTCAATGTCATTTGTATTATCAATGTATTTGAAATCGAGAAAAGTATTGAACATTGTAAGTTGACTATGGACCGTGACTTAGGTTCAATGACATCATAGACAAAGGGGTTGTGATTATGTTCTATAAGGATAAACGAACTTTGACAAGTTATATTATTTGGGTAATCATGATGGCTTGTTAGAGTCAGCTCATGATTTATGAGAACAAAAGTGTTTGGACTCATTGCCAACATAATATAATCATATGGGGTCTCAGACAAAAGAACGAATTAATTAAAAGGCTAAAAATGGGTTTTTGAGGCTACACGGCCGAGCACTATGTGCAGATCAACCGTGCACTAAAAGTTACACATTGTTCAGATTTCGGTCCTTAGAGCATGACCGCTCTCCCTAAAGGACTCGGTCGCGCTGCTCTGCCAAGCTCCCTTAACACACCACCTGGATCAAAATCTGATTTCGAGTTTTGACGGGTTTTGACTATTACTCCTTAATGGTTAAGGACTAATGAATATAAAACACCCTCTCTTTAACCCTAATCAGAATTGGTTGTAATTGTAAGCCTCTATTGTTTGGAGAAACATTATTCTTAATATAAGATTCATAATCAAATATTACGAACCCCAAATTTCACATAGCCTTAACAGAAGAAATAACTTAGCTTTTAGGTGATGAGTTGTTGGAAAAAATAATGTGTGTATGTGAAGGAAATTGTGCACGTTTCCTTGGAAAAATCGTTTCTCGGTTGACAAAGATTAAAGGGGATTCTTGTTCTCCTCAATGTGAATATTAAATTAGTATATTCATATATCCAATTTGAAGATTGGATGGCATGAATCGTGAAGCTCAAAGATAATGGGTCAAGCGGTGTTATTCCACATGGAGAATGAATTGAAAAATTCTAAGACTAGTTGTTTGAAATGGGTTTATTTTAACTTTTTGTTCACATCAGTAACGTGGTGTTGCTGATTATCAGAGTTTGCTGATGATCAAACGTTGCTGATGAAAAGCTACATTGCTGATGGAACATTGCCAAGCCAACGTTGCTAGCGTTGTCAATTCAACCAACGAATGCAGAATCAATTTTTAAAATTAATTGTCATCATAACAGTCAATATCATAATAGTCCACGAATTTAAACGGATATAGTTATATACAGGGTACTAATTAAATTACCAAAATACCCATATATATACTTAATTTTATTTTTTGATTTCACTCATCCCCTCTTCCCCTCTTTTCTCTCTCTCTCTCAAACAACAACGACAACGACGCGCACAACCACACGACGTCGACAATGGTGAGAGTAAAAATTCCGAAGGTCCCTGCCGGCGCTGCCGCCGCCTCTACCACCACTGCCATCGCCGCCGGAGCATCTTCTAGCACCGTGCCTGTAAAGAAGGTAACTATGTAAATTTAAACATAATTTTAACCTAATTTTACACTCCAAAAATTCCCAATGTCTAATTTTTGTTTGATTGTTTCAAATTGATTGCCTGATTTTTGTATGAACTGGGTTTAGAGGCGGCGTTAATGGCAGAAATCATCTCGTATGATTTCATACGAGACACATCTCATGTGAAATCATACGAGATGCATCTCGTATAAGTTCACACGAGACATCTCGTATAAGTTCACACGAGATGTGTCTCGTGTGAACTTATACGAGATGCATCTCGTATGATTTCACACGAGATATGTCTCGTGTGATTTCACACGAGATGCTTTCTGCCATTAATTTTCTTTACATTGTTCATATTTGCCATATGCTAAATAGCTAATTTATTGTCTCGTATTTGTTTTTTTTTGTAGGCACGTGAACGTATGACCGCGTCCAATAGAAAGAGGAAGGCTGAAAATGCGGAGAGAAAAGAAAAGCGGACCAAGTCTAAGAATGACAAGAAAGGCACAGATGAGGAGGAGCAGGAGGAGAGGGAGGAGGAGGCGGTAGCATCTGATGACGTTCAGGAGGAGGAGGAGGGGGGATAGTGAGGAGGAGGAGGAGAAGGATAGTGAGGATAGGGAGGAGAAGGAGGGGGATAGTGAGGAGGAGGAGGAGGAGGAAGGGGATAGTGAGGATGGGGAGGAGGGGCAGGAGGAGGAGGGGCAGGATGAGCATGAGGTGGAGGATGAGGAGGAGGATGAGGAGGAGGAGGAGATAGATGTTAGACCTTTGAGGCATGGGAGGAGGCGGGGTCCGAATGTGGCTAGAGGGCAGGGACGGAGGAGGAGGCAGGATGCGGGTGAGGAGGAGCCACCATCATGGCAGATTCAGAGTGACCCAGGTGGCGGCCCAAAGGTTGTTTCTCTTATATACGGGTTTGGTGATCACAGAGCCCGAGAGATTTGGAGGGACGCCACTAGTGAGTCAGTGGTGACTTTTCATACAAGACTGCAGCATCTGCACAAGTAAGATAATCATTAATGTGAAACTATTAAAATCTTGAAGTTATTTGGCACACACTCTAAAAATTCCATTAATTATCATCCCATGCTTTTCTCTATCTCGAGTATTGATTATATTTTTTGGAATAAACAGGTTCAAGCGTGATGAACTGGAGGCTACTGATAGAGCCTGGCTGACCCACGTTGATGCATCGGGCATCCAGCAGCTGCACGATGCCACCATTCAGAGGCCTAACCACGCGCTGCTAACGGCATTTTTGGAACGGTGGTCTCCTGAGACTAACTCGTTCCACATGCCGTGGGAGGAGATGACCATTACGTTACATGACGTCTTTCATATCCTGGGTATGTTGTATGTTGTTATATATTATCAATTTCAAGACTATATGAACTATCTACATTCATCTCATGTACTAAAATGTGTTATTTCATCTTCAATTTACAGGTATCAGCTGTGTAGGTGCACATGTTCGGTATCCGGATCCAGTGCCTGACGTATCCGGCATCAGTAGACACCTTCATTTGAGCGGCACTGGGTACTTATTAAAGGATGCCCGGCGTCTCTTTTCTTCCCGTATAGGTGGCATGACAAATGCCCAGCGTGCTTCTGCGTATATCCTGCACCTATTGGGTTGCACGATGTTCGTGGATAAGAGTCAGGATAAAGTGCCCGCATCCTACCTTCCCCTGTGCTTAGATTTTGAGACACTCCCCACTCTCTCCTGGGGATCAGCTACGTTGGCATACTTATACCGAGAGTTGGGAAAAGCATCCAGATCCGGATGCAAGCAGATGGGTGGTTGTGCGACTCTGCTAGAGGTACATCTTACTCTATTCACTTTCTTTTTACTCTGTCGACTCCCCCCCCCCCAATCTGTAATTACATGTTGCATTTGATTAGTATTTAATACTTTTGTACATACATCTCAGGCCTGGATATACGAGTACTTACCGGATTTCCGGCGAGTTTCTGACCCGCACTGGCAGCAGGGGCAGCCGAGAGCCCGTAGATGGTCACGGACTGATACAGCTGGGAGGGGATTAGAGCATCTAGTGCTGTATCGCCGCACTCTTGACACGATGCATGTTGACAGGGTGAGTTATTCATATTAAAACTTTTTCAAATTGTTACACTCCCTCGACTAGCAAAGGGTATAGATCATCATTCATTTGTGGCTCACACTTTACGTTCTTGATGTATTTGATTTTCATGTTGATAGTATGAATGCTTCTCACTCTTTTCTTTGCCCTATTTCAGGTCTAGATCTGCATTCATTGCATCAACCCAAGCGAGTTCGGAGTCCACGCACAAACGGAAATCAGCTTCAGAACCCACACCATCTAGCCCTGCTTGTACTCCTACGTCTCATCCACCACTAGCTGCTTCCGGTCGTGGGAGAGGACGGGGTCGAGGGCGAGGACGAGGATGAGGACGGGATCAGGGTCAGGGTCGTGGAGAGGGAAATGGACAGCCCAATCACACTAGTATATACAGCTCTCCGTATATGACGTCTTTTCCGCCTTTCATTATCCCATTTATTGGAGGCATCACAGATGTGGCATCTAATGGACATTGTGGCTATAGAGCCGTAGCAGCACAGATATACAGAAATGAGGAGATGTGGGCTCGAGTGCGCATAGAATGTTACAATGAGGTGCATGCTCGCCAAGACCTTTATCAAAGAGTTCTAACTTGGATAAATGTAAAGGAACTCTTACGTAGGATTGCTATGTATGTCCGGCCGACGCCGGACACTACTCATTGGATGGACCTCCCAGATCTTGGGCACATCATTGCCACGAGGTATAATGTGGCGTTCATTTCGTACTCGGCTAGCGGTGGCAACTTATGCTTTCCAGTGACTGTACCAGCAGGAGTAGGACCACCGATAAACACAGTTGTGGTGGGACAAGTGACAAACCACTTTATATTGGTATGATACTTTAATTCGTTAAATTTAACAATATTATTTAAATTCGTTATACTTAACTGTCTCATCTATATTAGTTATATTTAATTGTCTTACTTAAATTCGTTGTATTTAACTGTTATTACTTTTGCAGCTGCACATGTCAGGCAATGATTACCCAATACCACCACCACCGAACACTTGGAGGGAACTCTGTGATCCAAGCGCAAGTCAACTGATCCTCCAATACCGAGATAGGATAGCAGCATTCAATGAACTCTATGATCAGGATAACGATGCAAGAAGAGAAAAGATTACGTAGAGGATAGTATATGTGTAATGGTTTTTGAATTATCAAGTTTGTATGAATGTTTGGATGTTTTGATGTTTGAGTTATATGCATAAGCCTTGTTAACACTTTTATTTCGTATACAATTTGGCGATAGTATATGTGTAATGGTCTATTGGTCCCTCCCACTGTTTTGTGGAAATGTGCTATCATATTAAGAATCAAATTTCAGTTCTAGTTCTGTTTCTTGTTGCTTTTGCTGTTGCTGTTGTGAAAATACAGGTTCAGACACTATTTCGTGTAAGTATACACGAGATGTCATCTACAATCTCGTGTATATGTACACGTGAAATATCGTGTGCATACACGAGTCATCACGTGTACATATACACGAGATTGTAGATGACATCTCGTGTATACTTACACGAGACGGGCAAGGGCAGCGTTGGAATATTTCATTCCCTGTATATAATTTTCTCTGTATTTAGTATTTACCAATTTAAACCCATTATAGTTTGCAGATTGTAACTGAAAATTGATATTGATTCTTAGTGTAAATGAGAGTATATTTGAGCAGTATAAATTAAGAGCCCTCAACCAGTTTCAAACACCTTCCAGCAGTCTTTTCTTCCTCTTTGCATATCGTTACCGATTTCTTTGGCCCTCCTTTGCATTTTATTGGTGACTTTATCCAAGCATATTGAAGTTCGCCGGACGTTATTGTGCTGAATAGTCCAGACGTCCATTGCATCCTAGGAGGCAGTTGTATAACACAACCTCAAGCACAACTTTAGTGAGGGGGTGAGTTTGTCTTAAGGAGAGTATATCTTCACACGACTCAGACAAATCCAAGACAAATCCAAAAAGAATCTTATTGTTTATTCTCATTTTATGTTTACATTATATTCTGCTTTTTCTTTAATTACATTGTAATTGTGCTAACATGAGTTAGCCTTGAGGTTCTTCCTACCGATCCCTAGGCAACTAAAAGGGAATGACTAACCCATTTGGTCCAAAACCCAACTTGGATGAAACTATAGGAACAAATGGTTACCCCAATCCATACCCCACCCTAGGGTCGGCCATTTACGGTTCCGGTTCGGAACCGACGGTTTTGGTTCGCAGAAACCATAAATCTTAACCGGCTTGTGTTCATCCCGGTTCCGGTTATGAACCTCCGGTTCTGGACGGTTCACAGTTTTAATTTATTGTTTTTATTTTTTATTTTTTTACATAGAAAAAACAATTCAAAAATTATTTTGTAACTAAAATCTTGCCAAAAACTCAGTCAAACGGCTATATTCCGTCAATTTCCCGTTACTTCTCATTAGTAATGGATATTTCTGACAAAATCGTCAGAAATTTGACAGAATCCGACGGTTTCTGCCACTGTTCGGTTCAGGTTCAAGTTCAAGGTTCTGGTTCCGGTCGGGCCATCCCTACCTTACCCCACTCCCATTACCACAATTGTGATCTCCAAGCAAAAGACTAGAAAGCAGAAATACAAGGATTGAAGATGACAAACTCATCCTTGCTTTAAAAGACAATCAAGTCTTTCTACACATAATTCTGACAATGTATATGCGTGTAGTCTTTCTAAACAGTGCAAATACTAAACTTCCTACCAGAATTCTAACTTCATACAAAGCTTCTGAAATACAACCATGAAGTATTATTTAAATTAAATACTCTTAGTCTGTTCACATGGCCATATCATTACACACGATAACAATAACATTAAACCATGTCGCATGCCTAAATAGTAATATAGAAAGAAAGAAAAACTTTGTTACTCCAACCAATAGACATTGGTAACAAATTAATTTGTAATAATAAATGAAAACCCACATTTCTCCTACTAACGCACAAATAGAACCAAACCTTATGCACCGTCTCTTGTGAAATAGCTCTGCCACCAGGGGCGGTTCTTTATAGAAACTTGTGTAGGCCATGTCCCACATTGGAATTTTTAAAAATATTACTCTAATAGTTTTTAATTTTAACTATCTACATACATAGATATTGGCACAGTGGAAAAAAATTAAATTAGGCAAAGGTCCATGGATCAAAATGCGCGATCAGCAACCTTTTTTCCACCCCATTCTTTTACAATATTTTTTGGCATAAAATATTTTTTTTCCTTCTAAAATACCAAAAATTGTATGTTTTTTTCCACCCCATTCTTTTACAATATTTTTTGGCATAAAATATTTTTTTTCCTTCTAAAATACCAAAAATTGTATGTCAAAGGCGAAAATTCCACATGAGTTTAAATTCATCACATATCTAATTTAAAATATTGGCATAAAATATATTTTTCCTTCTAAATTACCGAAATTGTATGTCAAAGGCGAAATTTCAATATAAGTTTAAATTCATCACATATTTAATTTAAAATATTCAGAACAACGATGAAGACAAATCCACATATATTAAGTTGTCGCAAAAAGATGATGAATGTACATATGGATTGCAATATGCAATTGTTACTGAAGAAGTTAATAATAAAATTAATTTTCAAATATATTTTAACATTGGAAATTTTATTTTCTCATTTTCATTTGTACACCAAATACAATATGATAAAGGAAAATTATTGGCTTAGATGATGTTGTTTGGCAAAATATTTTATTGGCCCACGCTGAAGATAAATCTGGATTCGCCATTGTAACCGCCACAAATCATTACATGTTTGGTCTCTTAAACTAGCATAGGACTCCAATAACACTATCACGTTAGGTTTCAAAAAAAAAAAAAAAAAGCCTAACTCCATCATATTATAGATTAGGAGTGTTGCATCTATTCAATCTCACATAAAAGATTTATTACAGAATTATTCAAACCAGATTCTCTGAAGTCCATCGAAACTAGATTAGGGAGGGATGCATCATTTTTAGTTTCCTCCAATAATTCAATAAAATAAGTCTCCATCTCTTTATGAGAACTTGTACAAATCTCAATCGTTAATATTATCATCTACACACAAATCAATCATAACAACAAAATGTGGATTGTGACCATCAAATTAATAATTTCAGTTGAATCCTTTCAATTCATAATTCATCAATACACCATGCAATTTCTTGATTGTAAAATGTCATTTCATTTTTATGAATGTATAGCTATAGCTACACAATGAATGAACCTATCTATCGTTGGCATGCAAGATATATTTATGTGGTCATACTTTATGACGATTGTCAAGATTAAAGTAATGACTACTCATTTAAAAAAGAATGCAAATATAGGGCTTGTTTGTTAACTATTGTAAAAAAAAAATGGGGAATTTGATCTTTCACTTTCACACACCCACACAAACAAAGTAACCAATGAGACACAAATTTTACGTAGTTCGGAAAAATTCTCCTACGTCCACGGGTGGCAACCAAAGTCACTTAATCAAGGTGATTACAAAGTGTATCTCACACTCGCCTCGCACTATACATGTGTCTCTCTCACAAAGTGTTTTCAACACTCCAAATGTTTTCACACAACTCGCCACCATGCTACATCGTTGCCACACTAAAATGAATTCTAGACAAGCCTATTTATAGGCACAAACCATCCAAAGATAAGTATGTATCCAAGAGAGATAGAACAGCAAGAGTTTCTTTAGAAACTCCAAACATCAAGATAATGATGTAACCAAAAAATGCAAAACCAAGAGTTTTATTGGAAACTCCAAACATCATTCATGCATTCACCAAATAGATAATGTGCTTATTCTAGAACTTGAGTCAATTCCCAATAACTTGATTCACAGCTTAGTTAGTATTAATAAAGATAAAAATGTAAATGGAGCATTATCTTTGTATACCTAAAGGGCATTGGAGTCCCTAAATTCAATATCAAATTCATCAAATTACTGTAGACTTCCAAGTAATTCCCCCTTCTAAATTGTATAAAATCCAAATTCAAAAGGTTGAATGTTCTCTATCCCTCTGTTTCAAAATAATTGTCATTTTAGAATTTTTCACAAATTAAAAAATGTAATGAATGTATATTAGCATGACTCAATTACCCTTAAAATAAACTAATTTCCTAAGTGATTTATTACTTATACAAGAGATACTCTACATTCATTAATGAGGGTAAAAGAATAAAGATGTTGAAAGATTTTGTAGCTCGAACTGTTTCTGGAAATGACCACTTGTGAGGACACTTGTGATCAAGGATGATCACACAATTGACAACACAACTGACAAGACAACTATCCACGGACAGAATATAAGAAAAAACGTAAAAACGCAGCGGGATAAATTAAAACACGAATTAAACACTTCAGCAAGACTATGCTTGCTGGAAAATTTTCATTAATCAAAAACTTGCAGAATACAAGTTATAGAAAACGATTACAATGAAAGAAATAAAAATAATAAAAAGACTAAATGAGTTCTAGACTCCTAGAACAAATAAAACACCAAAAAAACCTTGAACAACTAAAATGATCAAATCACAAATGCTTCAAGGAAAAACGGACAACAATATATGATCTTAATAGAAGAATAACTGCAAAGACCCTTGAAGACTTATGGAGTTTGATCACAATATAACCTCAAGGCAAAAAGGACTCTTAGAAGAATATAATTTCTCTCTTTAATTGCTGGAGAATCCGTCCATATTATGGTTGGCGTCTCCTTGTTTATATAGCATCTTCATTGCTTGATCAACAAGAGTCCAACCCTATTAAAAATATAAAAGATAACTACCAAAGATAAATATTAGTAGGTTAGTCAAGTAAATCAAATAAAAATAACTATCCTAAAATAAACTCTTCTTTAAGATAAATAATACAATATCCTAAATAACTTAAACTAAATATTTACAAATGTACATCAAAATCTTGAAGATATACAAATAAATCAAAACAATGTATGAATCAGAATTATAAAAATCCAAATGATATCAAGAGTATTTTATACTTTCAATCTCCCCCTATTTTTGTGGTTCTGATTTAATACCTGCATGAACAAAGTTAGCACAAGATGACTCAAACCTCAATCTTCACCCATTAAACTTCATTTCATCTTCATTCACAGCATTAGGAACTCGAGCTTGCTCCCCCTTAATTGGTCACCACAATCTTTCCCCCTGTATTAAACTCCCTCTAAATGCAATACAATTGTCTCGATGATCATCTCATTCATATGATCATCTCCTCTATTTGATTGACTACCTCCCTATTCTCCCCCTTTTCTTTAGATATTTTCAAAAAAAAAAAAAAAAACTCACATTATGAAAATATCTTAAGAAACCCCTTTATGAATTATGATCAGAGCTGCACCTTGAAAGGATCAGAGGCAGAGGAGAAAGTGGAAGAAGACAATACTTAAAGATATTTTGGAGAAGAAAAGAACAACTGCATAGTTGTGCAACCAGTTGAGTGCAAAGATGTGCACACAACTTCCAAAACATCAGCATAGACAACTGCATGGATGACATTCTCACAAAAAGAATGAAATTTTCAGAGAGAGCATTCTTTTGATTATGGCTGGGGAGAAGGTCTAGGAAACATACACAGTCAATGTGACCGAACCTTTTGGAGGATCAAATTGGCCAAAGAACATGAATTCAAAAACCAAAATTTTATCCGGATATTATGGCCCATTGCAATACCATACAAGATCATATCCACATGAACCCCCAAAGATAGTTTCGAATTCCTTTGCACATAAACTTGGGTAAACACTCATTTAAACATATTATTAACCAAAACAATAATCAACAAAATGAAATTTTCATGAGGCCAAAAAAATCCTAATTTTGAGTTATGCCTAACAAGCACACATAGTGGAGATTGGACTCAATTTGGTGTGATATGGTATGGTCAACATATCCAATGGCCCGGTTTTAACACACAGGAATTCAATGAGATGTCCTTCAATCATGTACCCTCTAGAACACTTCCTTTTGAGGCATTGAATCAATTACGGTGAGGAGCTTTTCACTCTCACAATACAGTATCACCATACTTTTTTCCTTAAATGATGTAATTTCATCCAACGTCGGCATTTTTCCTAAATGAGTAGTGACTTCAAATATAGGAGGCAACTTGTTTTTCCCGTAACCTTATATTAAGTGCTCACTCCATGATAAACAACACAAAGGAATTAACAAGATAATTTTTCTTATCAGGTTAAGGGTCTCACATTCAAGGGTCAAACACAGAGCCACGGGAAAGGTCAACCAAGTGATCACAGTAGATAATCGTGTAAAACGTGAATGCAGATTTTTTTAAAAAATTTGTGTTTTATGTAATATATAATGATACAGAGATGTAGACAGTTGTCCGCACACTTGCGCGATCAACTGAACCACACACACCGAGAGAAAAACATCCCTCGAAAAACAAATGCCTTACGAAAATATCATTCAATCGTTTATTATTTACCTCAAATTGACGATTAATGATTTCTCGATTAATAATATCTCGAACATAGTGAAGCCTAAAATCAAGATGCTTAGGGGTAGAACATTGAACGGGGCCTTTAAGAATCTCTATGGTACCTTTAGCATCACAAAAAATAGATAAAGTTTTGTCGTTGATTCCATTGTCTTTAGGCAATTTGTTCATCCACAAAATTTTAGTGTGCCTACTACCAATTGTTACACATTGTGATTCAACAGCAGATAGCAGCATAAAGTTTGTTCCTTATTATCCCATGAACCCAACTCATTTTCAAGATTCAAACAACAAAAATTGGCGCTTTTGGAATTAATGATTATCTCTGTTGGGTTTTGATGCATCATGCGCAGCGGAATAAACAGATAAAATCAAACACCCATGAGCCCGGATCCGTGCATGTTGATTAAATTAAATACAAGATGAAAGAAACATATCCTTGATGATCGAATCCATGAACACGGACTTTAAGGTGTTAACGCAAACACCCTCTATCGGTATCCACACATCGAACGGACTCAAGAACGCTTCTTGATTTGACTGTTAGATCCTTAGGCTTGAAAAACATGGTTGAAGAACCATTCTTCAATCTCCTTTTGATTATTGTGTTTGATGATCAAGAATTATCAAACCACAATAACCTTAGTATAATATGTGTTTTTCTCTCTCCAAGAAACTCTTGTTGATTTCCAAAATCAATGCCTAAGCCTTTTTTCCGGCTGAAGAGAACACAAAATATATACTGGGAGAAACCTAAATCCATTAGGTTAAAGGATTTCCTTCCCAGAAAGAAATCTAACAAAAACTCGTCAGCGGACAAACTATCCGTAAGGCTAGTCCAAACTATCTGTACGGTTGGTTTTTCCACTTCCCTGTTTTTCTCGTTTTTCGTGCAAAGTAAGATCTGTTCTGCGTGTGTGACCCAATAGGATTATACTATGTTGGCAACGAGTCCGAAGACCTCGTAAATCATAAGCGGACTCTAGCAAGCCATTATGACTACCCAATTAGTATAACTTTGAAAGTCCAAAGTAACCTTATAGAACATATCACAATCCCTTTTGTTGGGTTTCGTGCAATCATGCGCAGCGGAAGATAAACATGAATAAAACCCAATAGCCTAGATCCGCCATGAACAATAATTCATAATAACAAGATGAAAGAAACTAACCCTTGTAGATCGTTATGTAAAACTTGGATTAGGCGTTAAGATGAACGCCCTCTACCGGTGATCCACACAATGAACAGATTTCAAAAACGCCTTCTTGAACTTGACTGCTAGGTCTTCGAATTGATCAACGATGTTGAAGAACGATTCTTCAAAACTCCTAATTATTATTGTGACTTGATAATTGAGATTAATCAATCACAATAACCCAAGAATATAATGTGTGATTTCTTTCTCTAAGAAAGACTTTGGAATTGATCAAATCAACAACTAGGGAACAATTCCCGTCAGTCTGTATTTATATTCAAGTTGTTTCAGAAACCCTTTAGGACTTAGGTTTTCTTGTTCAACAAGAGTTTTCCTAAAAACTGATTCTGCCGGGCAAAACCATCCGTACGGATGTTTCTGGAAGAACCCAGACTCATCCGTACGGATCCTTTAGGCAGGATCCGTTTTACTTCGTTTTTCGCTCTTTTTAATTATCCGTTCTTCGTGTGTGACCCAATAGGATTATACTAAGTTGGCAACGAGTCCGAACCAGTCAAACCTCGTAAGTCATAAGCGGACTCTAGCAAGCCATTATGACTACCCAATTAGTATAACTTTGAACTCCAAAGTTTCCTAAAATAGAACATAACACAATCTCTTTGTTTCACGATGTCTATTGAACGTAAGCCATGGTCAATGGTCAACTTACATTTGTTCAATGCTTTCTCGATCCCGAATGTATTGATAATACAAATCTTATTTGAGCATGGCCATGCATTTCATCAATACCATTCATCGAGTGGCCAAAGCTTGACATCTCTCTTGACGAGGAACAAATCCCATCTTGGCTTATTACTCTTCCCTACATGATTCCGATTATGCCAATCATATTCTTTATAGCTATCCGTTTAGGGATAACGTTTGAATATGTCAAACGTAATATTCATCATGTGGAAGACTGTGATAACCTCAGGTCTAGAGATTCCAGTGATATAACTATATGAGACTTAATTATGACATTGTGACCATGACATAAATCTCATAGAGGTCAGTCCAGTATTTGTTCTCCAACAAATACCCATAAGTCTAATTGTATCTCATACACCATAATCATCATATGATTATCTATTAAACTTATACTAATAATTAATCATAATTATCAGGGACGGGGATTATTATAATAAACATGCAAAAGACATAATAATCAAACATTCAATATCTTTATAAATAATAACATTTGTTTAACAAATAACATGCCTAGGGCATAACACCAACACCTTTGTCACACGATATCATATTGGACATAAGTCATGGTCCACATCAACTTATGTTGTCCAATGCTTTCTCGATCTCGAGTAGATTGATATGAGCAAATAACATTGAACTCTTCAACTCATTTGGGTACGGCCGTACACTATTATCAATCTCTCTCATCGAGTGGCCAAGCAGATATCTCTCTTGAGAGAGGGACAAATCTCATCTTGACTTATCATTCTTCCCTACAAGAATCCGATTATGCCAATCGTAGCCTTTATAACTTCCCGGTTAGGGGTAGCGTTTGAGTACGTCAAACATAATGTTCATCATGTGGAAGACTATGATAATCTCAGGTCTAAGGATAAATGATATAACTATTATGAGATTCAATTATGACATTTGACCATGACATAAATCTCATAACTGGTCTATCCAGTACTTGTTCTCCAATAAGTACCCACAAGTTTAATCCACATCCTATGCACCATAATCATCATATGATTATCCATTAAACTCATGCTAGCCCTTCATAAGTGCTAGGGACAATGATCATTATAATAAACATGCAAAAGATATAATAATCTGGTTTGTTATCTCTATAACAACGAAGCTATGATATAACGCATAGGCCTTTCTCAAGAACCTAGAGCATAATATCCAACAATCTCCCCCTCATGTGACATAAAAATGCCTCTGAATTAGATTCGTCATTGGCAACTAAACAAAATAAACTTACCTGATGGTATACAAAGTTCATGCATACCAAACCTCCTAGGTTTTTGTAGTTCCCCCACTTTCCCTTCTTCCTTCTTTTTTTCATGCACTTCCCCAGTAATCTGGAAAGTGGGGTGATTCCCTTTGAATCTGGAAGGAAAATATTCAGACTTGCTTATACCAGCTCTTCATTCAGGTCAAATATTTCTTTGGTTTAAGAATCTAAACCTGATTTTACCACTGTATGACCACTTCTGGTGTCAGTTGTTTGCTCAGCTGGTGTATCATATGTCCGCAAAGGTGCTGGTTCTGCAGATTCCTTTGAATTCTTTGGTTCAGATTCATCATAAACCAGATAATGTCCTCCTATATAACCTATAGCACAATTCTCAACTGATTTGACAATAAGATCGGAAGCATTATCAAAAATCAGTTTAAGATATGAAATATTTTCAACCAACTTGTAACAATGATCAGAGGATCTTACTCCTTTCAAAACACATTTATTTGAATCATCAACGACCTCACACGTCTTCTTATCAAACTTGACATGTAGATCATCATCACACAATTGACTTATGCTTAACAAATTAGCCTTTAAACCATCCACATGTAACACATTGGGCAACCTAGGTAAACCTACTATATTCAGCGTACCTTTGCCCATGATCTTACCTTGGGCACCTCCTCTAAAGTTTACTTTTCCTCCTTTGCATGGTTCATAATCAATGAGGTATTCAAGGGATCCATACATGTGCCGTGAGCACCCATTGTCGAAATACCAGGACCCCTGGAAACTATCTTTTGAGGAGGTAAACACCACTTAACACTCAATGTCCTATTTCTTTACCCAAGTAGTTTTTGTAACAGACTTCTGTTGTCTGTTCAGTTGAGTACTCAACTGTCTGCTCAGCTCAGGTGGCCATCAGTCTTCATAAGTTCAAGTTCCTATTTCAACTTATAGCAAAATGGTCGAATGTCACCAGGAACAAAACAATGATGATAAACATATTTCCTCTTCCTATGTTTTTTGGATTTAACATGAGATTTGTGTTTAACTTTAGAAAGACTCTCCCCCTCTTTGACAAAAATGGGACCTCCGTAGCCACTTTCAGATTTTCCTTTATTACCTAGACTCAAATTGTCTTCCAACTTAAGCCTTACCAGTGTTCAGTTTAGTTTGATTTTCAGTTTCTCTATCAAAACTTGTCTTACACTCTTCACACACATTGACTTTCTTTAAGAGTAAAACTTCTAACTTGGCTACGGAGTCTTTTTAAGAATCACTCTCTTTGGATAATCTCTCACCCTCATATTTTAAAATCATATTTTGAGCAACAAGACTATCATTCACCTGTTTGAACGCTATGAGTTGTTTCATTCGTTTGCTCCAATCAGTATGAAGTTCAACGAATGTACTGTACAACTCATCATGAGTTGTATTTTGCTCATCCTCAGGGACAACATCAGATTTACCTGCAATTGTAGAGTTCAAGCAAGTATATTCACTGCAACCAGTTGTGCGGACAGTTGTGCAGTCAGGATACTGCACATCTTCAGAATCAGATTTACTATCAGACAAAGTGAAGTGAGATGAATGCATAATAGACAAATGAGTTTTCTCGTCTTCATCATCACTATCACTATCACTATCACTAAGGGTCACTGTATAGCTCCTCCATTTCCAAACTTTTTAACCGAGAAAGAAGGAGATGGTGCCTTTTTCAAAAGTTTGACAACATGTTTTAACCTTTTTGGTTATTAGACACAATCCTCTTCTTCCAATCTAAACTAAATCTTTAGATATCTTAATGGAATTGGTAAAAACAGTAGATTGTTCTTTGTTAGGTTTTGCACACCAAGATTTAATTCATAAATAGTTAAAATCCCAATTAGTTTGTCAAAACCTAGAGTCTCAACATCATGGAATTCCTTTACCACAGAGATTTTCATGTTGAATCTTTCTGGCAGGAATCTTAACATTTTGCTTACGAGTCTCGCATTAGGGATGGATTCCCCTACCATATATAACTCATTTGCAATTTTTATCAATCTAGAAGAAAAATCATTGATGGTTTCATTCTCTTCCATTCTCATATTTTCAAACACAATCATTAGAACCCTAAACTTGGTTTGTTGATAGTCTATTATGACTACTACAAGGATCGACTCTCAGTAATGTCGAGCGAAGGCTCGTGATGCCAATTGAAAGATTTTGTAGCTCGGACTGTTTCTGGAAATGATCACTTGTGATCAAGGATGATCACATAATTGACAACACAACTGACAAGACAACTGTCCACTTACAGAATATCAGAAAAAACGTAAAAACGCAGTGGAATAAATTAAAACACGAATTAAAAGCAAGACTATGCTTGCTGAAAAAATTTCATTAATAAAAAACTTGCAGAATACAAGTTATAGAAAACGATTACAATGAAAGAAATAAATAAATAAAAATAATAAAAAGACTAAATGAGTTCTAGACTCCTAAAACAAATAATTCACCAAAACAACCTTGAACATCTAAAAGGATCAAATCACAAAATCTTCAAGGAAAAATGGACAGCAATATATGTTATTAATACAAGAACAATTGCAAAGACCCTTGAAGACTTGTGGAGTTTGATCACACTATAACCTCAAGGCAAAAAGGTCTCTTGGAAGAATATAATATCTCTCTTTAATTGCTGGAGAATCTGTCCATATTATGGTTGGCATCTCTTTGTTTATATAGCCTCTTCATTGCTTGATAAAAAAGAGTTCAACCCTACTAAAAATATAAAAGATAACTACCAAAGATAAATATTAGTAGGTTAATCAAGTAAATCAAATAAAAATAAATATCCTAAAATAAACTCTTACCTAACATAAATAATACAATATCCTAAAATAACTTAAACTAAATATTTATAACTTTACATCAAAATCTCAAAGATATACAAATAAATCAAAACAATGTATGAATCAGAATTACAAAAATCCAAATGATATCAACAGTATTTTATACTCTTTCAGATGTCTTGACAAATGTGAAGTGACAAATATTTTTTTTGAAACGGGAGGAGTAGTATACAACCCCTCGTCTACACACATACAACATATTTAATTCAATCCACACATATAAATATCAAACTAATTACACAAAAACTTGCATAAGAACACAAAAACCCGTCTTATAGTAGAGACGGGTCATGAATCCGGGTTATTGGTGTGTTTTTGACCCACGACCCGGACCCATGACCCGCGGGCAAAAAAAAATTTATTTTGGTGTTTTTCTGTTTGCCAAAAGTAACAGTTATTGTAACTAAATGTAACAAATGTGTTATTTATATGTAACAGTTTGTATACATAAAAGTAATACTCCCTCCGTCCCGGAGTAAGAGTCATACCTCCCATTTGCACGGAGATCAGTGTTCTAATAGTCACCCATCTAGGCCGCCTAAGCGCTAGGCGGATAGAGTACATATATACAGAAAAGTAACAGTGTTTTTTTATGTTTTCTTTCTTTGCCAAAATTAATACTCCCTCCGTCCCAGAGTAAGAGTCCTACTTTCCATTTTGGTACGTCCCAGAGTAAGAGTCTTATTCCTAAAATGGCAAAGAATCTTCACTATTCACCCCACTCATTCTCTCTCATATTTTACTTTTATACTCACAACACTAATCAATTCACTATTCTCTCCCACTCATTCTCTCTCCTACTTTACTTTTACACTCACAACATTTACATCACTTCAAATATTTATTAATAAGCGTGCAAATGAGGGGTAGAACTCTTACTCCGGGACGGAGGGAGTATTTATTATAACTAAAATGTAACAAACGTGTTACTTGTAACACTAGAATGTAACAAACGTGTTACTTATATGTTTTCTTTCTTTGCCAAAAGTAATACTCGTCACGATGCTACATCGTTGCCACACTAGAATGTTTTTTTTATGTTATACTCCCTCCGTCCCTGAGTAAGAGTCCTACCCCTCATTTGCACACTTATTAATAAATATTAGAAGTGATGTAAATGTTGTGAGTGTAAAAGTAAAGTAGGAGAGAGAATGAGTGGGAGAGAATAGTGAATTGATTGGTGTTGTGAGTATAAAAGTTAAATAGGAGAGAGAATGAGTGGGGTGAATAGTAAAGATTCTTTTTCATTTTAGGAATAGGACTCTTACTCTGGGACGTACCAAAATGGAAAGTATGACTCTTACTCTGGGACGGAGGGAGCACTAAGTATTACTTTTGAAAAAAGAAAAAAAACTGCCAAAAAAAGATCAAATTTTTTTGTTTTTGGAAAAAAAAATTATTTGGGCCATGGGTCGTTGCAACGTGGCAGATTTGAGATTTTGAGTGGAGCATGCGTTGGGATCTTATGTTATGGTAGCCATCTAATCACACACATATGCCCGAACATCAATAATCATATGATTCATAAAAGAAATCATTAAAAACAATATCTTAAACAAACATTTGATTTCCAGACTATAAAATCACATTACACATTGCTTAAATCAAAACGGAACATATACAAAATTGGACCACAAATATAATACTCCCTCTGTCTCAGAAAGATAGTTTCATTTTGACTTTTTATGGTCAACAAAAATAAACTTTGACCAAACATTGGTGTCAATTTAATGATCACAATGAAATTCTAAAAATTGTTATTGATAAAATGGTTAGTCAAAGTTTATTTTTGTTGACCATTAAAAGTCAAAATGAGACTATCTTTCTGGGGTGTATATTTATTTATCAAAACTCAAGACCAGTAATCAAAATTTACAAAAGGAAAAAAAGGTTAATAAATTACCAACAAGGAATTTGGGCTGACTAATTGCAATCTTAAACACATCATTCAGCTCCTTCTCTTTGGCCTTCTCTTCATCCTTTTTCTGTCAATTCCAATCAGTACCCAACAACCATCCACCATTACTATTGTTAAGGAATACTCCCTCCGACCCAGCTCACTTTAGACTTTTTGATCAAAACTGGTCAACTTAAGGTCGGTTTGACCAACACTTTATAGAAATATTTATGTTCCAAAAAACTTTTTAAAAATTGTTATTGAGAGGATTTTTAATGGTGGTCATTTTACATTTTTTTAATTTTTGTTCGGATCATAAATATTTCTATAAAGTGTTGGTCAAACCGACCTTAAGTTGACCAGTTTTGGTCAAAAAGTCTCAAGTGAGCTGGGACGGAGGGAGTATTATATATTCCTAGCATATATTGTAAATATCGTGTTACCATACATAGAGATTGTATCTTGTAAACTAAGCTAGATTATTCTAGAACATTAGTTTCCTTTTTGTATTAGTTTTCCTAATTAGATTAGGACTCTGGAATACTCTTTGTAACCCTATAAATATGTATTGCTAGTATCAATAATATTTGAGTCTCTCATAATCAATTATCTCTCTCCATGTATGATTGGCTCCGACTGTCTCTTTCTCTAATCCTTGACAACTATGACATACAAATGAGATTCCCAATGATATATTACACATATTACATAAAATTTGCAGCATTTCATCAAAAATGAAATTCATAATTTAAAGTGATTGTTTTGGTGTATCTAGGAATGACAATATAAACTCACACAGATTGGAGAACATATGTGTGCACAGTTGTGTAACACAACTGAAACGACACAGCGGAAAATAATGAACACAAAAGTTAATCGTGTGCTGGTTCAACTCCAGCAAACTAGGCTTTAATCCACATCCTATGCACCATAATCATCATATGATTATCCATTAAACTCATGCTAGCCCTTCATAAGTGCTAGGGACAATGATCATTATAATAAACATGCAAAAGATATAATAATCTGGTTTGTTATCTCTATAACAACGAAGCTATGATATAACGCATAGGCCTTTCTCAAAAACCTAGAGCATAATATCCAACAATCTCCCCCTCATGTGACATAAAAAATGCCTCTGAATTAGATTCGTCATTGGCAACTAAACAAAATAAACTTACCTGATGGTATACAAAGTTCATGCATACCAAACCTCCTAGGTTTTTGTAGTTCCCCCACTTTCCCTTCTTCCTTCTTTTTTTCATGCACTTCCCCAGTAAAGTGGGGTGATTCCCTTTGAATCTGGAAGGAAAATATTCAGACTTGCTTATACCAGCTCTTCATTCAGGTCAAATATTTCTTTGGTTTAAGAATCTAAACCTGATTTTGCCACTGTATGACCACTTCTGGTGTCAGTTGTTTGCTCAGCTGGTGTATCATATGTCCGCAAAGGTGCTGGTTCTGCAGATTCCTTTGAATTCTTTGGTTCAGATTCATCATAAACCAGATAATGTCCTCCTATATAACCTATAGCACAATTCTCAACTGATTTGACAATAAGATCGGAAGCATTATCAAAAATCAGTTTAAGATATGAAATATTTTCAACCAACTTGTAACAATGATCAGAGGATCTTACTCCTTTCAAAACACATTTATTTGAATCATCAACGACCTCACACGTCTTCTTATCAAACTTGACATGTAGATCATCATCACACAATTGACTTATGCTTAACAAATTAGCCTTTAAACCATCCACATGTAACACATTGGGCAACCTAGGTAAACCTACTATATTCAGCGTACCTTTGCCCATGATCTTACCTTGGGCACCTCCTCTAAAGTTTACTTTTCCTCCTTTGCATGGTTCATAATCAATGAGGTATTCAAGGGATCCATACATGTGCCGTGAGCACCCATTGTCGAAATACCAGGACCCCTGGAAACTATCTTTTGAGGAGGTAAACACCACTTAACACTCAATGTCCTATTTCTTTACCCAAGTAGTTTTTGTAACAGACTTCTGTTGTCTGTTCAGTTGAGTACTCAACTGTCTGCTCAGCTCAGGTGGCCATCAGTCTTCATAAGTTCAAGTTCCTATTTCAACTTATAGCAAAATGGTCGAATGTCACCAGGAACAAAACAATGATGATAAACATATTTCCTCTTCCTATGTTTTTTGGATTTAACATGAGATTTGTGTTTAACTTTAGAAAGACTCTCCCCCTCTTTGACAAAAATGGGACCTCCGTAGCCACTTTCAGATTTTCCTTTATTACCTAGACTCAAATTGTCTTCCAACTTAAGCCTTACCAGTGTTCAGTTTAGTTTGATTTTCAGTTTCTCTATCAAAACTTGTCTTACACTCTTCACACACATTGACTTTCTTTAAGAGTAAAACTTCTAACTTGGCTACGGAGTCTTTTTAAGAATCACTCTCTTTGGATAATCTCTCACCCTCATATTTTAAAATCATATTTTGAGCAACAAGACTATCATTCACCTGTTTGAACGCTATGAGTTGTTTCATTCGTTTGCTCCAATCAGTATGAAGTTCAACGAATGTACTGTACAACTCATCATGAGTTGTATTTTGCTCATCCTCAGGGACAACATCAGATTTACCTGCAATTGTAGAGTTCAAGCAAGTATATTCACTGCAACCAGTTGTGCGGACAGTTGTGCAGTCAGGATACTGCACATCTTCAGAATCAGATTTACTATCAGACAAAGTGAAGTGAGATGAATGCATAATAGACAAATGAGTTTTCTCGTCTTCATCATCACTATCACTATCACTATCACTAAGGGTCACTGTATAGCTCCTCCATTTCCAAACTTTTTAACCGAGAAAGAAGGAGATGGTGCCTTTTTCAAAAGTTTGACAACATGTTTTAACCTTTTTGGTTATTAGACACAATCCTCTTCTTCCAATCTAAACTAAATCTTTAGATATCTTAATGGAATTGGTAAAAACAGTAGATTGTTCTTTGTTAGGTTTTGCACACCAAGATTTAATTCATAAATAGTTAAAATCCCAATTAGTTTGTCAAAACCTAGAGTCTCAACATCATGGAATTCCTTTACCACAGAGATTTTCATGTTGAATCTTTCTGGCAGGAATCTTAACATTTTGCTTACGAGTCTCGCATTAGGGATGGATTCCCCTACCATATATAACTCATTTGCAATTTTTATCAATTTAGAAGAAAAATCATTGATGGTTTCATTCTCTTCCATTCTCATATTTTCAAACACAATCATTAGAACCCTAAACTTGGTTTGTTGATAGTCTATTATGACTACTACAAGGATCGACTCTCAGTAATGTCGAGCGAAGGCTCGTGATGCCAATTGAAAGATTTTGTAGCTCGGACTGTTTCTGGAAATGATCACTTGTGATCAAGGATGATCACATAATTGACAACACAACTGACAAGACAACTGTCCACTTACAGAATATCAGAAAAAACGTAAAAACGCAGTGGAATAAATTAAAACACGAATTAAAAGCAAGACTATGCTTGCTGAAAAAATTTCATTAATAAAAAACTTGCAGAATACAAGTTATAGAAAACGATTACAATGAAAGAAATAAATAAATAAAAATAATAAAAAGACTAAATGAGTTCTAGACTCCTAAAACAAATAATTCACCAAAACAACCTTGAACATCTAAAAGGATCAAATCACAAAATCTTCAAGGAAAAATGGACAGCAATATATGTTATTAATACAAGAACAATTGCAAAGACCCTTGAAGACTTGTGGAGTTTGATCACACTATAACCTCAAGGCAAAAAGGTCTCTTGGAAGAATATAATATCTCTCTTTAATTGCTGGAGAATCTGTCCATATTATGGTTGGCATCTCTTTGTTTATATAGCCTCTTCATTGCTTGATAAAAAAGAGTTCAACCCTACTAAAAATATAAAAGATAACTACCAAAGATAAATATTAGTAGGTTAATCAAGTAAATCAAATAAAAATAAATATCCTAAAATAAACTCTTACCTAACATAAATAATACAATATCCTAAAATAACTTAAACTAAATATTTATAACTTTACATCAAAATCTCAAAGATATACAAATAAATCAAAACAATGTATGAATCAGAATTACAAAAATCCAAATGATATCAACAGTATTTTATACTCTTTCAGATGTCTTGACAAATGTGAAGTGACAAATATTTTTTTGAAACGGGAGGAGTAGTATACAACCCCTCGTCTACACACATACAACATATTTAATTCAATCCACACATATAAATATCAAACTAATTACACAAAAACTTGCATAAGAACACAAAAACCCGTCTTATAGTAGAGACGGGTCATGAATCCGGGTTATTGGTGTGTTTTTGACCCACGACCCGGACCCATGACCCGCGGGCAAAAAAAAATTTATTTTGGTGTTTTTTCTGTTTGCCAAAAGTAACAGTTATTGTAACTAAATGTAACAAATGTGTTATTTATATGTAACAGTTTGTATACATAAAAGTAATACTCCCTCCGTCCCGGAGTAAGAGTCATACCTCCCATTTGCACGGAGATCAGTGTTCTAATAGTCACCCATCTAGGCCGCCTAAGCGCTAGGCGGATAGAGTACATATATACAGAAAAGTAACAGTGTTTTTTTATGTTTTCTTTCTTTGCCAAAATTAATACTCCCTCCGTCCCAGAGTAAGAGTCCTACTTTCCATTTTGGTACGTCCCAGAGTAAGAGTCTTATTCCTAAAATGGCAAAGAATCTTCACTATTCACCCCACTCATTCTCTCTCATATTTTACTTTTATACTCACAACACTAATCAATTCACTATTCTCTCCCACTCATTCTCTCTCCTACTTTACTTTTACACTCACAACATTTACATCACTTCAAATATTTATTAATAAGCGTGCAAATGAGGGGTAGAACTCTTACTCCGGGACGGAGGGAGTATTTATTATAACTAAAATGTAACAAACGTGTTACTTGTAACACTAGAATGTAACAAACGTGTTACTTATATGTTTTCTTTCTTTGCCAAAAGTAATACTCGTCACGATGCTACATCGTTGCCACACTAGAATGTTTTTTTTATGTTATACTCCCTCCGTCCCTGAGTAAGAGTCCTACCCCTCATTTGCACACTTATTAATAAATATTAGAAGTGATGTAAATGTTGTGAGTGTAAAAGTAAAGTAGGAGAGAGAATGAGTGGGAGAGAATAGTGAATTGATTGGTGTTGTGAGTATAAAAGTTAAATAGGAGAGAGAATGAGTGGGGTGAATAGTAAAGATTCTTTTTCATTTTAGGAATAGGACTCTTACTCTGGGACGTACCAAAATGGAAAGTATGACTCTTACTCTGGGACGGAGGGAGCACTAAGTATTACTTTTGAAAAAAGAAAAAAAACTGCCAAAAAAAGATCAAATTTTTTTTGTTTTTGGGAAAAAAAAATTATTTGGGCCATGGGTCGTTGCAACGTGGCAGATTTGAGATTTTGAGTGGAGCATGCGTTGGGATCTTATGTTATGGTAGCCACCTAATCACACACATATGCCCGAACATCAATAATCATATGATTCATAAAAGAAATCATTAAAAACAATATCTTAAACAAACAATTTGATTTCCAGACTATAAAATCACATTACACATTGCTTAAATCAAAACGGAACATATACAAAATTGGACCACAAATATAATACTCCCTCTGTCTCAGAAAGATAGTTTCATTTTGACTTTTTATGGTCAACAAAAATAAACTTTGACCAAACATTGGTGTCAATTTAATGATCACAATGAAATTCTAAAAATTGTTATTGATAAAATGGTTAGTCAAAGTTTATTTTTGTTGACCATTAAAAGTCAAAATGAGACTATCTTTCTGGGGTGTATATTTATTTATCAAAACTCAAGACCAGTAATCAAAATTTACAAAAGGAAAAAAAGGTTAATAAATTACCAACAAGGAATTTGGGCTGACTAATTGCAATCTTAAACACATCATTCAGCTCCTTCTCTTTGGCCTTCTCTTCATCCTTTTTCTGTCAATTCCAATCAGTACCCAACAACCATCCACCATTACTATTGTTAAGGAATACTCCCTCCGACCCAGCTCACTTTAGACTTTTTGACCAAAACTGGTCAACTTAAGGTCGGTTTGACCAACACTTTATAGAAATATTTATGTTCCAAAAAACTTTTTAAAAATTGTTATTGAGAGGATTTTTAATGGTGGTCATTTTACATTTTTTTAATTTTTGTTCGGATCATAAATATTTCTATAAAGTGTTGGTCAAACCGACCTTAAGTTGACCAGTTTTGGTCAAAAAGTCTCAAGTGAGCTGGGACGGAGGGAGTATTATATATTCCTAGCATATATTGTAAATATCGTGTTACCATACATAGAGATTGTATCTTGTAAACTAAGCTAGATTATTCTAGAACATTAGTTTCCTTTTTGTATTAGTTTTCCTAATTAGATTAGGACTCTGGAATACTCTTTGTAACCCTATAAATATGTATTGCTAGTATCAATAATATTTGAGTCTCTCATAATCAATTATCTCTCTCCATGTATGATTGGCTCCGACTGTCTCTTTCTCTAATCCTTGACAACTATGACATACAAATGAGATTCCCAATGATATATTACACATATTACATAAAATTTGCAGCATTTCATCAAAAATGAAATTCATAATTTAAAGTGATTGTTTTGGTGTATCTAGGAATGACAATATAAACTCACACAGATTGGAGAACATATGTGTGCACAGTTGTGTAACACAACTGAAACGACACAGCGGAAAATAATGAACACAAAAGTTAATCGTGTGCTGGTTCAACTCCAGCAAACTAGGCTTTAAGCTCAAAAATAATTTTACTAAATAAAATTGTTTTACAGATGAAAACAATGACAAGTAATGTAGGAAAATATGAAAATACTAAAGCAAACCTAATTTTAAGATTTGAAGAAAACCTATAATGTGTTGCTCATTAGATGTTTACAACACAACTCTCAAAAATGAATACAAGACAACAGCAAGAGGGCTCTCAGAAGAGTCTCGAAATCCGTTCGTAACAATGAAGGGTTGATCTTCTTTTCTAGCTTTGGAATCCCATTTCAATTAATACATGGTCTTCTTGGATTTGTGCAAGAAGATATACATGTTTTAAATAAATACAAACAAACTAAATAAACATATACTCCCTCCGTCCCAGCTCACTTAAGACTTTTTGACCAAAACTGGTCAACTTAAAGCCGGTTTGACCAACACTTTATAGAAATATTTATGATCCGAACAAAAATTAAAAAAATGTAAAATGACCACCATTAAAAATCCTCTCAATAACAATTTTTTAAAAGTTTTTTGGAACATAAATATTTCTATAAAGTGTTGGTCAAACCGACCTTATGTTGACCAGTTTTTGTCAAAAAGTCTCAAGTGAGCTGGGAAGGAGGGAGTATATATTATTACTTGAATTAAAAGAAACCTACTTAAATTAAAAGAACTTACAAAATAAATCTTGCAAAGAAAATCTAAAAGCTAATTATCATTCTTACTATATACGGCTGGTAAAGAGATTTGAGATCCACTAAAATTCTCACTCTTTCAAAAAGTTAATATGAAATATTACTACAAACCGAATGTCTTGTCTTCGATAGTTTGTGCTTCTTTGTTGTATTGTAAGAGACTAGTTATAGCATATGGTCCGGACCCGGAACCGCTCCACCCAAATTAGCTTCACCCCTCCACCCAATGGCCATTGGTTCAGATCGAGGCCACATAGGCGAGCTCATCATCTGTGCGGCTAACATGATTTCAATTTTTTGTGGGTCCTACCGAGCTCGGACACATCTCATCCGTCGAACACGAAAAAAAAAATGAGGTGGCTCTAATCGGAGCCATTGGGTGGACCGGGGTAGAGCTAACCGCTCACTGGAGCGGTTCGAAATCCCCATATGGTCCCATTAATAAAAAAGTATTATACATTTTCTTTTTTTGGGTGAGTGATACTATTCAATGGGACACTCATAACAAAATGTGAGTATTTTGTTACTAGACGGATGGAGTATATTATGGTAGCAGTAGCGTCAATAAGACCATGTACAATGGTTTCACAATAAATTTTCATTCAACACCCACTTTATCACTCCACATCAGCTTCTCTCTCTTCCACCTCATCCATTCAACACTCATTCAACAAAACACCCTACAATGGTTTGTTTAATCCCCCATTCAACACTTTTCTCACTCATCATCCTATACCCCACCATTTTAATTTTATTTTATATTTTTTATTTTTATGATAATAATAATAATAATAAAAATAATAATAATAATAATAATTAAAAAAAAAACCAAAAACTTAATAAAAAAATTCGATCACGCATTTAATAAAAAATAAACGAAAAACGAAAAATAATAATAAAAAAATTAATAATAAAAATTCTGAGAAATGATGATAATTATTATTAAAACAAAAAAACATTACATTAAGCTTAATTCGCGAAGCATTTAATGAAATACAAATAATTAAACGATACAATAAACTCGAATCACAATACACTAAAAATAATATTTTCTATCACGCATTTCCGAACTTTGCCCATATGTGTTTGATTAGATCCGCCTGCAATTCGTGATGACCTCTTGGATCGCGCATTTCTGATCTAGCACGCACATGATTTGCAAATGCAGGTAGTACCTCACTCGAGAATGGTTGTTGTGTACTAGACCCACTTGCCTCGGATTGATAGTCGGTCCAATTCTGAGAATACGTATCTCGTTCATCCTCAACAATCATATTATGTAATATGATACATGACCTCATAATAATAGCCAAGTCGTTTATCTCCCACATTCGAGCTGGCTCTCGAATGATTTTAAATCGAGCTTGGAGCACTCCAAATGCCCGTTCTATATCCTTCCGACATCCCTCCTGAAATTTTGCAAATAGCTTATCTTCTTCACTTTGAGGAAGTCTAACTGATTTGACGAAAGTTTGGTACGAAGGGTAGATACCTTCAGCAAGATAGTACGCCATATTATACGGATGTTGATTCACAAAGAAGTTGAATCGTGGAGTCTTTCCTTGTTCAACATCATCGAACACTGGCGATCGATCCAGAACATTTATATCGTTCATTGTGCCCGGACATCCGAAAAAGGCATGCCAGATCCATAAATCATGAGAGGCGACGGCTTCAAGAATAACCGTAGTGGTCTCCTTATCACCCCTAGTAAATTGACCTTCCCAAGTCGTAGGACAATTTTTCCATTCCCAGTGCATGCAATCAATACTCCCGATCATACCTGGAAACCCCCGCATCTCACTAACATGAAGTATTCTTTGCAAGTCGCCTTCGTTTTGGGCTCTCAAGTACTCTGCCTCGTACAATTGAATGATTCCATTGCAAAATCTACGTAACGTCTCCAATGTCGTAGTACCTCCGATTTTGATGTATTCATCAATAGCATCGGCCGACGTACCATATGCTAACATTCGCATGGTTGTGGTACATTTTGCTAACTAAGATATGCCTTCTTTGCCGGCAGCATTGAATCTTTGGGTGAAGTAGTTGTCATGGCTTGAAAGGTCGCCGACGATTCGAAGGAATACATGTTCCCGCATCCGATATCGTCTGCGAAAAAATTCTTTGTAAAGAGCATTTTCGGAAAAGTAGTCGTTAACCAGGATTTGGTTTGCCCAAGCGTGATCTCTTTTGAAGTATCTTCTCGTACGAGGTTGATCGTCTAATATATTTTTTCGACGCTCTGTAAAGTGGTTGACTATATACCTATCCTCCAAATCAGATTGCCTTTTGTAGGCTTCGATATCAAAAGGAAATTCAAATGCATCCATTGAAATTTGGAAAAAGGAGAAATAGAGAGTGTTTAATTTATGAAGAAGGGAATGGTTGATGTAGGAAGAAAGAAGGAAGAGCGTATCATTTATTGAGAAATTGAGTTAATCAGGACAATTTTGGCAGCTTTAAACTATTTGCTTTTGCCAGCTTTAAACTTGAGAACGTGGGGTTAACCAGGACAATTTTGCAAATAACACCTTTGTCCTCATAACTTCCATGATAATACTATTTGGCCCTTATAGATTACTATTTGACATAAAATTAGAAAACAAACATTAAAGCCAAAAATATTTTCATTTCTCATCATTGGCATATAAGGATATTGATTATAAGGGGGTGGTTGCATTGGCATCCCATAATATGGATTCCAATTTTGGATAGGTGAAGGCATGAAATTTGGTGGAAAACCAGGATTTGGAAAATGTTGAGGACGTGGTTAGTTGAAAGATGGATTTTCGTACTGAAAATTGTTAGGATTGTTGTAAGGAAAAGGAAGATTACTTGAATTTTGAGTATTGGAAAGATTATTATTGGGATCCATTTCAAGAAGAAGATGGTTTTTTTTTTTGTCTTGGAATACTATGAAACTCATGTCAATTTATAGGGAAAAAAATTTCTGGACTTTTGGTGAAAAAAAAAAAAAAAAAAAAAAGGTCAAATAATTGAGCTGCAAAAATTGGGATAAAAAGTAAAAAAAAATAATATGGCCAGCCAATCACTCGCCAACACGTGGCGGCACCAGGAAAAAAAATAAAAAAAGGGCTGCTGCCTGGATTGACGCGCCTCACTCGCGCGTGTTTTGCACGCGCCCATGTCGGCCCAATTCAAGGGCGCCGCGTGTCCATTCTTCCCGACACACTCTGTAATTCACGGGTGTGAATTTATTCAACCAAATTGCATTTCCCTCCCCATTAAACGAACCATTGGAAGGATTAAACCATTCTTTTTGTGTGAATCTTCATTCAACACCCTCAACTTTCCCCCATTGTAGATGGTCTAACTGAATGCCCTCGTCACTAGAGAATGATTAAACCTGACAATGTGTATTGCAGTCTTTCTAAGCAGCACAAACACTCAACTTGCTACACACAAGTCTGACATCATACAAAGTTCCTGACATACAAATTTAAAGTTTCTTCTAATCAATCCAAACCGTGCAAGAGGAAGCTTATGAAATGCAAATGCAGCGACTAAATTGACATAATTCACCAAAAGCTTAAGACCGACATTTAGATTTGCAATAAAGAAGTGAAACTCCACACAATTCCCCGCTACGGAACAAACACAAGCATTGTATATTCCAGAGCCACTAGAATTTTAAGACGGTAGTCTCATTTGAATTAGCTCCCCTCTTGAAGGATCCAGTCTTCTAATCTGAAATGTATTGCACAAACAGCTCGGTGACTTTATAGAAACAATGACAGTGTTTAACAGTGCATATAAATCACAAAGAAATAAACATTCTTGCTAATACTCCCTCCGTCCCAAAATAATCTTCCCGTTTGACTATTCAAACATATCAAGGAAATGAACACTTGTTTCACTAGCCATGTTTTGTTTCTGCACTTTTAAGGCCAAATTGTAGAAATTGGAAGAACTTTTTGGGACACTGAGACATGGCAAACGGGAAGATCATTTTGGGATGGAGGGAGTATGTAGCAGAAAAAAAATCAATGAGCAAAGCACTGACGTGAGTTGGATATCTACAGAAATTAGTGCTATTAACAGAACCCAACATGAAACCATCAGTGAGAAAAACCTCTAATCCAAGTCGTCAAAGCCAGTCACCTGGTTCTTGAAATCTCAGGGGTGGTGTTGGTTACCTATAGGAACTCGAAAATAACGGAGTTTGAAGAGATGTCAACATCAAACATAATGTTCAGGTGAGAAAATGTCTAAGATTATAGATTGTCTCAGATAACCTATTGTTCCTATTTAAAGTGCCACAAAATTGCATCGTTTAACTAGTTAAGTGCACGAAGATTGAGATTTTGACCGGTGTGCGCATTGAGCTCACCTCTCAAGGGACTGCCTGAGTTCGTCTCCGTCACATTGTGCCGCCTAGCTAGAGGGGACTATACCCCCACCCCTTTTTCTCGCCTGAGAGAGAGAGTTGATCCCCTTAATAACTAAGGCCATAATTATACCTCATTCCCACAGTGTTCCTATACTAGCATGTTGAAATCACACACACTCAAATCCTGTGACAAAGTAAGACCATCAACTAATAATCACTTGCCAAAAAATTTCTGGAGGAAGTATATTATGTTGAACGAAGACATTGACTACGGACGGAAGTTAATATTTAAACAGTTATTAAAAGGAAATAAACCTATACAGTCTTAACTAAACTTTTGGAGTCACACCAAGTTTACCAAATCATATTGCTACTTTTTCTAGGGTAAGACGGAAAAAAAGGCTCAAAAAGCAAAATGAGTATACACTTACATTTTTAGCTACTACATTAACAAACATAGCCAAGTTACAACATCCAGCAGAACCATGAAATTATATACCAATACAGAAAATCTATAAACATCCCTATAAGTAAACCCTTAGGTGACGTCTTAATCCTCAAGAACAAACTTCATTGTTCATACTCACTAACTAACAATACCCGAGGTTCCATGAGAGAAGTTAGAACCCACTAAGTTGTACTCCCTCTGGTCCAAAACAACGGTCACAATTGGACAATTTTTTGGTCCAAAATAATTGTCACTTTTGATTGAAAAGCATTCAAATTCCACTTTTACCCTTGCGTTGGCATTTGTTGCATTGTATTAATTGTTTTATCGTATGAAAGTAATGTAGGTGAGAGAAACATCTTAAAACGACTGCTCTTTTGGACCAGAGAGAGTACAAAACTGATATGCAGATCCCAGAACAACATGGCATGATACCGCACTAAAAATGAATGATGCTCTTCACACAACCATTTTGTTTTTTCAGAAAAAAACAGTAAAAAATAAACAGAACTCATCACAAACATAACTATTTTCCCAACAACCTCAAGATAAACTTCGACAAGAAAGAAAAAGATCCACGCCAGTCCAAGCAAAAAACCACCCAGAAAAACTGAAACACCTCACATATATTTATCAGCTTGAGCAATCTACAAGATACGGATCATGTTCCCCATCTTACCTTCAGTTTGCTATGATGAACTTAGAAGCACTGCCAAACGATTTCAAATGGATAATGTCTACTAGTACATACTCCATCCGTCTCACCTCACTTGACACCCAAAAAGTGGGCACAATAACTAAGGAAAAAGAATAAATAAGGAAAATGTGTGGTAGAAAATGAAGAGAGAGAATGAGTGGGGTAAATAGTAGTGTTGGTTCAATAAATTGAGTGGTGGAAAATGAAGAGAGAGAATGAGTGGTGGGGTAGAATGAATATAAAATTATAAAAAGTAGGCTATTTTGGGAAGTGTCAAGTGAGCTGGGACGGACTTAAATGGAAATAAGTGTCAAGTGAGCTGGGACGGAGGGAGTATAACATAATTGTTTAGCAACAAAATGTTTCAAGATTTATTATTCATATAATAAGTACTAAAATTCTTGAATGAGATAGAACCACTTGCTTATTACCTCCAACCATAAGAGTCTTCAAAGTTCAAACAGAAACATAAGGATATGGACTCAATATATAGTCGCATACAGTAACTAGTCTAGTTGGGTTGGCACTTTGCACTTGATCTCTGTATCAGTCATGAAGATATATAGGAAAATTTGGAGTCAGATATTCAAACTAACTTAAAATTCGAACATGCCATCACTACCTTCAACATTGAATGCTGGACAACATAATACATTATTAAATATAAAAACAAGCCAAATGATCTTCAGGGCATATCAAATATATTCCATCCACATATATCTACTTCTAGCATGCTTCATTGTAAATATGCAATTGTTGCTAGAAATTTATGGTTACTACCTTAATGTCAGCTCATAGCCAATCCTTCTGCTGCAACTTCAACGGCAGATACACCTCCGACAAATACTGAAACCCAAATGAACTAAGAGCCTGAATCTCAGCCTTCTGCTTAGTCCTCACCATCAAATTCAACTCCTCAACCCACCCCGGATTCTTTTTCACAAAATCCTCCTCCAACATATCCTTCCCTGTTTTAATATCCTGCTCAGTCATAGGCAACCTACACTGCTCTGGTATCTTATACTTATCCAAATCAGTCGGCCTAATCCCCAACCACTTAATATCAGGGGTAGTCAAATTCGCACTATCATACGACATGTTCTTCGACCCACACCCATACACGGACAAAATCTTCAACCCATATGGATCACTATCAACCAGAGCCAAAACAGGCAGTTTTAGTTCCAACTTCATTTTCCTCAAAAATAACCTAGTTGCAACATCGGGCTGTCCTTTAGCCGTAACAATAATACAAGGAAATCGATTGTAGAATCGATCTTCAGCTAATCGCATATAGGCAGCATCCTTCTCAACCAACAAGATAAACAACGCATCACTTGACATATCCCCAACTCTATCAATATTGGGAGGTATTGCTTTTCCCCCAATCCCCATCTTTGTACAATCGATCATGTCGCCATTATCACTAAAAATCAACCTCCCAACAACCACCCCCTTTTCAGCAGCCACAACATTCAAGCTAGATCTAGTGCAGCCAAGAATACACGAAACGTCATCCAATACGCCATCGGACTGGGTCTGGTCCTGAAAGAGCTTTACATCAGTGTAAAACAGGTCACGCTTAGTGACATGGATGTTCTTCATACACAGCTGGTGGATTAAGCCCATGATTCGAGCCGTGATTGTGGCCTTCCGGACGGTGGAGACGGAGGAATAAGGGCGGAGGGAGGATTTGTCTTTGAGGACGATGCGGTCGAGCTCGGGGACGTAGAGCTGGTTGGCGGAGGAGCGCGAGGGGACGGAGAAGGCGAATCCGTTTCCGGCGAGGATGGATTTTGTTAGGGAGAGGACAAGGGATTCGATTTCGGACTGGACGGAGGAGATAGAGAGTTCGTTGACTTCACGGCAAGTGGAGGAGAGAGAGAGGTCGGAGAGAGTTAGGGTTTTGGAAGTGGAGGCTTGGGTTGAGTCGTATAGGGACTGGAGGGTGGAGAGGATGGCGGCGTCAGGTTTGAGGCGGTTCTTGAAGAGCACGGCTTCGGGTTCGGAATCGGAGTCGTCGGCGGCGCGACGGCGTTTTTTCTTGTCGGCCATTTCTGGAGGAGAGAGAGAGCGAGAGAGGAAGAGATGGCGGGAAAATTGGGAAAGTGCAATGTGGAGTGTGGATTGAAATGGACTGGAGGTATGATTCGCCGTTTTGGGATCAGGGAGGCGATATTTTATTGCCTACATCGATATTGGACCCGGCACACTCTAATTAGAAACACCAATGCAATTATGACACCTCATTTTGTAGACCACATTTTGTAACCATGTTTTGTAACTTTATTATTTCTCATTTTTTTTTTTTTTTTGCAAAGTTGCACCATATTGCCACTAAGATTACACGTAAGACCATCTACAATGGATTAAACAAGATTTCTCATTCAACATCCACTTTATCACTCCACATCATCTTCTCTCTCTTCGAACTAATCTTCAACACTCATTCAACTTTTACCCCTACAATGGTTTGTTTAATCCCCCATTCAACACTTTTCCCACTCATCATCCTATATTCCACCACTTAAAATTTAATTTTTATTTTTTATTTTATGATTAGTATTGAAATAGTTATTATTGGGATCAATTTCAAAAAAAAAGATGGTTTTTTTTTTGTATCGAAATTCAATGAAACTTACGTCAATTTAAAGAGAATTTTTTTTAGGAATTTTGGTGTAAAAAAAATAAAAACAAAATAAATTATTTTCTGTGAAATAATTGAGCTCAAATAATTGGGATAAAAAAAAATAATTCGAAAATTCCATGAACCAATGAAAGTCCGCTAAGTGTCACAACCAGGGGGAAAAAAAGCCTCAGCCTTCGCCCAGACGCGCCTTCCATGGCGCGTGTACTACACGCGCTCACCTTGCCCAATCTCTTTGCGCCACGTGGCAAAACCGGGGGACAACCCCTGCATTCACGTTCGTTGAATGGGGTAAACGAAATTGCCATTTCACCCCATCCAACAAACCATCGTAAGGATTAAACCTCCATTTTTGTGTGAATGGGCCATTCAACACCCTAGATTTTCACCATTGCACATGGTCTAATACAATGTGAAACTTAAAGTTTCAATTTTACAATAGGTCGACATAAAGTTGCAAAATCCAGAAAATTTTAAATGATTATCATCCCTAAGTTTTTAGAGTTTTATTGGGATGATCAGTGATAATTGTCTAAACATTAAATTAAAGATGGGTACCAAATTTAGCCAAACAGTTACTCGTATTATTTTGTCAAATATGGTTCAGTATCCAACCTTAAGAATGTGAGCTGAATATAACCAAACATTTCTTATTTTGTGATATATGGTTCAGTTTGCGAAATAAAATAAATTTGGTTAAATTCAGTGCGCATTCCGCGAGAGAGATGAGAAAAACAAACACGAGAAAATAACAGCTTTAGCTTTAGTTTACGCCGATCCAAAATGAATGTCTAAAACTTTCTCGAAATATGCGTTATGACTCAAGTTTAACAAGTGGTTACTACTATAATCCACATTATTTCTTTATATGTAGACTGTAGTAACACTTTCTGTGTGATAAAAGTTCACCAGAAGCAGGATGTTGCTAATTATAGAAGCAAATCCACATCCCAAAAGGAAAGTCCAAAATATGTATATATATACATATCATAAGCTAGTCACAAATATCTATTACTATACACCTGATTATAGTTTCTGGGAAGTCTAGGAAGAGAAATGGTCCCATTTTTCGATCAACTCCATCTGCTACCTCATGAGCAGCACGCCTTCAGAATATCTTCAATCGGGGGATCATCCCCTGCTTCTTTGTCCTACGTCAATCATCATCGTCAAGAATCGTAAGGCACAAAACCATGTCAACTAAGTTATACTCCCTCCGTCCCACCCGAAATAGGATTTTGGTAAACTTGACTTTACATTGATTAAGTCTTTTGAAGAAAATATAATAATCCAAATAAAAAGTTTAAAAATTGTTATTGTATCACAATTAAAAATATTCTCAATAATAATTTTTAAATTTATATTAGGATATTTATTTCTTATTCAAATTACATGGTCAAAGTACAAAAAAAAGCTACCAGAATCCTATTTCGGGCGGGACAGAGGGAGTATACTTTAGGGGCAACCGATTGAAATACTCCCTCCCTCTGTCCAAGAAAGTTAGTCTCTCTTTTTTTTCGTTGTTACTACAAATGAATTTTTAGCAATAATTTACGTTACTTTTGATTATCTTAATGAGAATCTAAAAGTTGGTACTTATAATATTTATAATGGTGTATCAATAACAAGTTGTAAATTTTCGTTAGGAAAATTAAAAGTATCCTAAATTATCGCTTAAAAGTTCCTTCGTAATAACAACGGAAAAAAAAAAAAAAAAAAAAAAAAAGAACTAACTTTCCGGGACAGAGGGAGTATGATGTTGTTCTTGCGTCTAGAATAATTAATATTCACTCTAGTAATTTCAAGGAATATATCAACACAAAAGTACACAAATGAAATAAACTGCTTCTACGCTATACAAACCATGTTGGGAGTGTGTCCTAAAAAAAACCATGTTGGGAGGTTGGAGTGCAATTGTTGAACTTCCTAATAAAGATGTGTATCTCATTTTCAGACAAATATTTGCATTTTGGTTAGATCTTATGTGTACAAAATTCAGGATATTGTAGACACCCCGCCTTGGACCTCTCACCCCGATTGCATACAAAGTATTTTTATTTAACTTATTTTTGTTGATTTCTGTTACTTCGGTTAAGTTCCTAACTGATTCCGTTAGTTTTGGACTAAACTGCATAACAGAGTTAACTTTTAGGGTCATTCTGTCATTCTGTCCTTTTCTGCCGCGGGCGCTTCCGGAACTGTTAACGGGCTGCGCGCGCGTCTCGCCCCAAAAGCGGGACTCGCGCGCTTCCCACTTTGGCAGTAACGGATTGCACCTTATTTCCCTCATTTTCCTAGTTTACAAAATAACCTCTTTTTACATCCAAGTTCATCCCCCCTTTGTTCCAAAAACTCCCAATCCTTTATTCTAGCCTTTTCATTAAAAAACAAAATATTTCATTTTATTATTATTTGATTTTCTTTTATTTATTTTATTTATCTTATTTTCTATTGGTCAATTCCATCTCGCATGGATTGACCAATTTCCCTCCAAGTTTTCCCTCCTCTTTTTACCTATAAAAACCTCTCATTTCTACCTTAGAAAAGGACCAAAAACTTCATCTTCCCTACAAGAACTATACACAAGTTCTCTCAACACATTTTCCCTACAAACAAACACTATACAAAGTGTTGCACAACCATTTCTCTACAAACAATACCATCTTCAAGTCAAAGTCTAAGGTCCTCTTTTCTAAAGGTACTTTTATTCTTCTTCTCTTTTATTCTAGTCTTACTAGTATGCAATCCCCATCAATTGGGACATGACCAAATGACCACTTTACTACATTAAAGTTGGTTAAGGTTATCTCCTTACATTTTAATCTCTACTTTAATTTCCTATATATTTCTTAATGTAATTGTTTAGCATAAATTTATAAATAAAACAATTCTCTTTTCTTCCCCTTTTTCTTTACATTATAATTGATAGCACTGTTAATAAATTGAAGGACATTTAGCATTAGAACACCAATAGTAGCAAGACCCGCATAAGCGGGGCGGAGTGGGTGTTTAAGTACTTCCCACTCCGTCACCTAACCCCCGAACCCTTCTCTCCCGAATCTCTGGTTTTGTACATAAATTAGGCTATTTCTAGGTTTTTCTTATGTTCCTTTAAAAACATAGGTGGCGACTCTAAACAATCTAAAACAAGTTAGACATCCTAGGATAATTCACCGCTCAAGCCAAGTTGTGGTTTCCCGGGGTATCTACAGTGGCGACTCCGCTAAGGACGATTTAGAGGGTTAAACTTGCGTTGTTAACTTTTGGTGTTCTTATTACTGTTTTCTAGGCATTCTGGTAAAAAGGGTGGGAAGCGCGCGCCTCTGGCGCTTCCGGCCTCCTTGGCCTAAAGCGCGCGCGTCCGACCCCAATTACCAGAATCGCCCGTCTTCCTTCTTGTCCTTCCATTCCATGTTTCTGTGCTAACAAATTCTGCAGGGGAAAGCATTTTTATTTAAGGTCAAGGCAATCCCTTGAACCCGCTGATTTACAGGTTGTTACCCAGATGCGGGCGCCTCTGCCCCTCTTTGTCTAACGCGCGCGCCTCCCGAGTAGGCATCCTAATGCGCGCGCTTCTCGGCATTTTCCAGAAACAGAACAGTGCACAGAACAGAGTGGTTTTGACAGTGTGTGGGCACCGGGCCTGCACAAAACAGTTTTTACTTTCTGTTTATTTTTATCGGTCACACGGGTGATTCGAAAGTTGTAATTATGTGCTTATTTATTTTTTTTTTGTTTTTTTTGAAAAAATATATATATATATATATTTTGTCACTTGTTAGACCTCACACTACATGCACATATTCTTATCAATTGCTCACTATCGAGTCACACAAGTCCAACCCCAAACCCGTCGAGGCCCATCCTAGAAAGTTTCAAGCTCCACCCGACCTTGACTCTTTCGAGGCGGTCAACCTCAGCCCGTGGCGTAGTTCAAGACTACATGCCGGGGGTGACCTTTAAGCCTCTCTTTAGCCGAGCACAAGCCACACAATTCTAGTCTAGGGTCTAACACTCCGTGACCAAGTCGGTTTTTCATGGCCGAGATTTCCCTAAACTAATGTCTTCAAATCATACATGCCAACTTGTTGCAATGGACGAAATAAAACTCCGTCCCCAAAAGTGGTTATTTTGGACGAAAATAAAAATCCATCCCCGCATGTATGATTTACTACATTAATTTAGTTTAATCCCGACACATGTAGGTCTCACAAGCGTGGTGGAATCCGATGAGTATATGGGACCGCGAGAAGGTCTATATACTAGTGTGACGATTCCACTATTTTTTCTAGAAACCCCAAAAAGGACTCCGTCCTTCCGACTTTTGTAAATTGATGGATGTGTTTTTACACATCAATATTGGATACATTCGGTCTTATCTTGGAGCGAATCTTCGGGTATTTTAGTGTTTTAATGGCTGTTTTGAGTGTCTTTGAGTACAGGGAAAATGGAGAAATTGTGGCTGAAAAGCAGAGAAAGGGCCTGAGGGGAATTTCGGAGAAACCCAGGCGGAGGACCATACAGGAATTAAGGAAGAAAAAGAATACCTTGGAGGAAAAGCAAAGGGTGCGCACGCCCCCTTATAAAGAGTGAGCGCGCCCGCAGTGATCAGAAGGTCCATTTTATCAAACCAGAAAGGGTGCGCACGCCCCCTCCTATATGGTGCGCGCGCCCCTGAGGATCAGAAGCTCGGATTTGTCCAATTTAATAGGGTGCGCACGCCCTCTATTTTATAGTGCGCGCGCCCCCTCGCCGATTCAGCCTTGGTGAAGCTTTCCTTGTTGATTTAGGAATGTAATTCCTTCCCTTATTTTGAGATATCCTACCCTAGTATAAAAAGAACACGGTAGCAGCCATTATGGGGATTCTTATGCTTTAGTTTTCTCTGAGTTTTGAAGAACTAAAACGCAGGCGAAGTCTTTTCTTTTTATCATTCAAGATCCAGGTTTTATGTTTTTAGTTTTATTATTTGTATTCATTATGTTGACTATGAGTAGCTAAGTTTTTAATTCATGGGTTGGATGTAAAACACTATTTAATTCTATGTTATAAACGTTTTATTCATATTGATTTCATTCTAGTTGTTCAAAGTATTTTTAATCAAGTTTTGAGGGTTTCAATAATTGAACTAGTCATTATTGGCCTTTTTAACAATTTAGGGTTTTAACTCTGCCATTGATTTGGGGATTAAAGCGTAGACCTATGCTTTGAGTATTATTTTTATTTGATGCCGTGATAGAAATCAAGTGAATATAGGTTCAATTGTTCTCGAGAACTTAATAACTTTTTAAATAATTACATGGACTTGATTTGCGAAGTGTGATTAGATAAAGAGAAAAAGATTGTAATCCGGCCGCCTCACCGTCCCAATCTTTACAAGAAGTGAACGAACCCTGGAATGAATCAATAACTTTATTTTAAAATAACATAGAAGGATGATAGTGTGAAATCCAACCCGTGAATCTCTTTAATCTGTTTACTTCGTTATTAGTTGATCATTACTTTGATAATTTAGTATTTAATTTCAGTTTTTAGTTAATAAAATAAAATCAAATTAAAAACCCCCTCTGGTTACTATTTTGCACTAATTAAATTTACTCGTTTATCCAACAAGTCTCTGTGGGATCGACCCTCGCTTTCGCGCGTTACTACTACGGTAACTAGTGCGCTTGCTAGGTATTTATTACTTGGAATTTTATCCATCAAGTTTTTGGCGCCGCTGCCGGGGACTTGTTTTGATTTACAAGTTAATTTAGTTGGTGTATGTTTGGTAGGCGTTCATTGAACCCCGAGTTGGTTCCTTTGGACGATAATATCGATAGACTTGACAGGGGCATTCCCCCTATTTCTGAGTCTGAGTCTGAAGCTTCTGTCACCGAGACAGAGGTATTTTTAAGTGATTTTGAAACTTCTTCCACCGGGGGAGAAGAAATTGAAGTTGTAATGGCTAATCCCTTAATGAAAGAATATGCTAGGCCTAAGGTTGACACATTGGTGTTATGTATTGTCCTGACTGAGACCGCTAAATCTTATGAGGCGAAGGGGCATTACTTCAGTCAGTTGCCCAAGTTTCAGGGTCTTCCCGCGGAAGACTCTTTGAACTTCTTGAGAGAGTACATGATGATCATATCAGGATTCCCTGTAAAAGAGGGGGTTACTGATGAACAATTAAGACTTAAGTATTTTCCTTTTTCTCTTCAAGGGGCAGCTAAAACTTGGCTTATGTTACTGCCTGCTAGGAGTATCACTACATGGGATGGGTTGCATGATGCATTCTTAAAGAAATTTTTCCCGCATGCTACTTTGGCCACCTTTAGACAGAAAATCATAGGGTTTACTCAAGAGGTAGGTGAGCCATTTCATGAGGCTTGGGATAGGTTCAAAATGGTGCAAGTGCAGTGCCCCCATCATGCTTTTCCTGAGGCCCTTTTACATCAAACATTTTATGGTGGGTTAACTGCAGCAGACCAAGCTATGGTCGACAATGCAGCAGGCGTCTTTCTAGGAGCCAAAACTGTTGACCAAACCCAAGAATTATTTGAGATGTTGGGGGCCAATTCGCAAGAAAAAGGCTCTAGAGGGAAACCTAGGGGAGTGCATGAGTTGAGTGGTATGGATGAGTTCGCTAGGCAGGTGTCTTTGTTAAACCAAAACATGGCTAAAATGAATTCTAATATGTCTTCCTCAAGTGCTAATGTGGTATCTGATTTCTGTGCTAATTGTGGATCTAATACTCATGCTACTAATGGTTGTCCAGTTGCACAGTTTGATTCTGAACAGATGAATGCGATGCAAGGGTATCCCCCAAGGCAAAATCAAGGTGGTATGTATTCTAATACTTATAATCCAGATTGGAAAAACCACCCCAATTTTTCTTGGAGGGGTAACCCAGGAATTCAATACCAGCAGCAGAAACCTCTCTATCCTCCTCCCCCACAAGGGAATCCAGAACAGCAGCCTAAGCAATCACTGGAGGATATGATGAGGTCCATGATGCAAGAGCAGCAACAAATGAAGATGATGATGGAACAGCGTGAGAAGCAGCAGGATGCGGTCAACAAAAAGCTGGAGACCCAAATTGGTCAACTAGCTGTGGGTCAGCAAGGGCATAAACCAGGAACCTTCCCTAGTCAAGGGGAGCAAGCCAAGGCCATTATGACTCTGAGAAATGGCAAACATGTAAGTAATGAGGTATCTCCTAACTCTCCTTCTGAAATTGCCGAACCACCTGTTGTTGAGAATGTTGTTGGTAAGAGTACTAATGGCATGGGGGAAATTCCAGTTACTGATTCTTCCACCCCCAAGCCATATGTACCTCCTGTACCGTTTCCTGGTAGATTCATGAGAAGTAAGCTGGATAAGCAAATGTCTTATTTATATGACATGTTTTCAAAAGTGAATATTAATCTTCCTTTGTTAAATGTCATTAAAAATATCCCAGCTTATGCAAAGTTTTTCAAAGAACTTAACTCCAGGAAACCCAAGTATGGGAATGATGAGAAGTTGATTATGAGAGAAAGTGCTAGTGCTGTGGTACAACAGAACCTCCCACCTAAATTGAAGGACCCCGGAAGTTTTAACATTTCTATATCTATGGGGGGACTCTAAAAAGGTGAAGGCAATGTTAGATCTCGGTGCTAGCATTAATTTGTTACCTCATCATTTGTATCTTGAGTTGGGTTTACCTGAGCTAAAACCCACCACAATGACCTTGCAATTGGCTGACCGTTCAATCAAGAGGCCATTGGGAATTGTGGAGGATGTTTTGGTGCAGGTAGCCAATTTGATTATCCCTGTGGATTTTGTTGTGCTTGAGACTGTGAATGGTGTTGGGAATAGTCAGGATTCTCCCATATTGCTTGGGCGTCCATTTATGGCTACTACTAACACCATTATTAATGTGGGTGATGGGACTCTATTTATGTGTGTGGCTAATGAGAAAATAGAAATATCTGTGTTTGATGTCATGCAAAGTCCCTTAGATGATGAGTCTTGTAACTGTGTGGATATTGTTGAGGATTGTGTGAGTGAAGTTCTGTGGCATGAGAGAGACTGTGAGGAGTTAGAGTCTTTGTTGTCAACTGGCGGTGAGAAACGTAGGGATAATGCGGATGTTCAACTGATGGCTGTGGAAAAGGCCGACGAACACCATCCTAGTGATGGCCCGTTTCACCCCCTAGGCCACTTCAATGAGAAGTCGGTGCCTTCTATTGTAACCCCTCCAGCTCTTGAGCTGAAAGCCCTTCCCTCCAATTTAAAGTGTGTTTTTCTTGGGGAAGGAGAGACTTTGCCCGTGATAATTGCCTCAGATTTGACCCTTGATCAAGAGGCCAAGTTGATCAAAGTGCTTCGTGAGCACAAGCAGGCCATAGGGTGGACCTTAGCAGATATTAAGGGTATAAGCCCCTCCATGTGCATGCACAAAATTAATCTCATAGATGGGGCTAAGCCGTCTAGAGAGAGACAGAGGAGGTTAAATCCTCACATGGAGGAGGCAGTTAGGAAAGAGGTCCTAAAATTGTTGGATGCATGCATTATCTATGCCGTTGCTGATAGTGAGTGGGTGAGCCCGGTTCAAGTCGTTCCTAAGAAATCGGGCTACACGGTCACCACTAATGAAAAAGGAGAAGAAGTGCCAAAAAGGGAAGTGACTGGTCTGAGAATGTGCATAGATTTGCGCAAACTGAATGCTGCAAAAAAGAAAGATCACTTCCCTTTGCCCTTTATTGATCAGATTCTTGAGAGGTTAGCTGGACATGAGTATTATTGTTTATTGGATGGTTTTTCGGGGTATAACCAAATCCCCATTGCACAAGAGGACCAAGCCAAGACCATTTTTACTTGTCCTTTTGGCACATTCGCATTTAGGAGGAGGCCCTTTGGGCTTTGTAATGCACCTGCGACCTTTCAAAGGTGTATGACATCCATTTTCTCTGATTTGATTGAGCGATGTGTCGAAGTCTTCATGGATGACTTCTCGGTATTTGGGGACAGTTTTGATGGGTGCCTAGAGAATTTGACAATGGTTTTAAATCGTTGTTGTGAGACAAATTTGACCCTTAGTTGGGAAAAATGTCATTTTCTTGTGAGGCATGGTATTGTGTTAGGGCATTTGGTGTCAAATAAGGGGATTGAGGTAGACAAGGCTAAAATCGATGTGATTTCAAAATTGCCTCCCCCTGTGTCGGTTAAGGGTGTGCGAAGTTTTCTAGGCCATGCAGGTTTTTATAGGCGTTTCATAAAAGACTTTTCAAAAATTTGTAAGCCTTTATGTAACCTGCTGGCTAAGGACACCGAGTTCATCTTTGACCAAGAGTGTTTAGAGGCCTTCAATCTGCTGAAGGAGAAGTTGACGTGTGCCCCCATTCTATCCAGCCCCAATTGGTCTTTACCATTTGAGATCATGTGTGATGCATCAGATTTTGCGATTGGGGCTATTTTGGGGCAAAGAGTGGATAAATTGCCTCATGTGATTCATTACGCAAGTAGAACTTTAAATGATGCACAACTGAATTATACTACTACTGAAAAAGAATTTTTAGCAGTTGTGTTTGCTCTTGAAAAGTTTCGTTCTTACTTGCTTGGGTCCAAGGTGATTATCTACTCTGATCATGCTGCATTAAAATACTTGTTAAATAAAAAGGATGCTAAACCTAGACTCCTTAGGTGGATGCTCCTACTGCAGAAGTTTGACATAGAAATAAAAGACAAAAAGGGGACCGAAAATGTGGTGGTAGATCACTTATCTAGGCTAGAGGACTTTACTTTTACTAATGTGATAGATGGTGCGATTCCGGTTAATGAAAATTTTCCGGATGAGCAACTATTTGCTTTACATGTTCATGAACCTTGGTATGCGGATTTTGTGAATTTCATTATTTCTAATATTATGCCACCGCACTTCACATATGATCAAAAACGAAAGTTTAAATCGGATGTGAAGCATTACATTTGGGATGATCCTTATTTGTGGAAGATTTGTCCTGATAAGCTTTTGAGAAGATGTGTCCCTGAGCATGAACAAGAGAGTGTGTTGCATTTTTGTCATGAGCTTCAATGTGGTGGGCATTTTAGTGGTCAAAAGACCGCTAGAAAAATTTTCCAAGCCGGTTTGTATTGGCCCACCATATTTAGAGATGCATGTGAGTTCAGTAAGAGGTGTGATAGATGCCAGAAGACTGGTGGCATTGGTCAAAGAGATGAGATGCCCCAACACTTTAATTTAGTTGTTGATATATTTGATGTGTGGGGTATTGATTTTATGGGTCCGTTTCCCCTATCCCATGGTTTTGTTTATATATTGGTTGGGTGGATTATGTGTCAAAGTGGGTGGAGGCTATTGCCACCCGGACTAACGATGCTAATGTGGTTTCCAAGTTTGTTTGTGAAAATATTTTTAGCAGGTATGGAGTGCCACGAGCAATCATAAGTGATCAAGGAACACATTTCACCAACCGAATGTTCAACAATGTGTTGAAGAAATATGGGGTGGTTCATAAATTAGCCACAGCTTATCATCCTCAAACCTCGGGGCAAGTGGAGGTAAGCAACAGACAAATAAAAGGGGTCCTTGAAAAGACAGTGCGTCCGAATCGCAAAGATTGGGCTCTAAAGTTGAGCGATGCATTATGGGCGTACCGGACGGCATACAAGACTCCAATTGGCATGAGTCCTTTCCAGATTGTGTATGGGAAGGAATGCCATTTACCGGTTGAGATGGAGCACAAGGCATTTTGGGCAGTGAAAGAGTTGAATATGGACATGGATGCCGCGGGTGAGAAGAGATTGCTTACTTTGAATGAACTTGACGAGTTGCGGCAAGATAGTTATGCAAATGCCAAACTGTATAAAGAGAGAACTAAAAGATACCATGACAAGCATTTGAAGGCAAAAGATTTGAGGCCGGGTATGAAAGTTCTCCTTTTCAACTCTCGTTTGAGGTTATTTCCGGGTAAACTGCGTTCCAAGTGGACGGGGCCATTTGAGTTGGTGAAAGTATTCCCACATGGAGCAGTTGAGCTTAAGAATGTGAAAACGGGAAATTTGTTCAAAGTTAATGGACACCGGGTGAAACCTTATTATGAGGGGGTGGCTATTGATGAAGAGGTAGAGGTGATCGAGCTGGTGGATCCAGAGAAGGCCAACTAACTCCCATGTGGCATTATGTCGAGTCAACGACTTTAAAACAAAGGCGCTTGTTGGGAGGCAACCCAACCAGGTATCATTTTATTTGCTTTCTTTTATTTCAGTTTATCATCATTCTTAGCTTGGGTGCATGTTTACTTTTGATGCAATGAGGACATAGCATGTTCTAAGTTTGGGGGTGGTGGTATTCATAAATTAAAAAAAAAAAAAAAAAAAAATATTATATTTACATATTTTTATTGCTTTCGTGTCTTTTATTTCTGGGTCGGTTCGAACTACGGTGACCTGAGCCCCTTATTGTCCTAGGGGGAACGTAGGCAACGAAAGTGCGGTCAAAAAGTTAGTCCGTGTCACCCTAACGTGTCTCTCTGAGTTTGTGGGTTTATAGGAGAGTGTAAATAGTGTCACCCTCCAAAAAGATTTTTATTTTTTTGAGTCAGTTGTTTTATTTTTATAAAGGATATTATGCTTGTGTTTTGTTTTGTGGTGATGTGCAGATAATCGATAGGTGATAACCAATTGGGAGCCGTAAAAACAGCAGAAACAGAGAGCAGCAATGAATTTTCGAGACTGATCAAAGGGTGCGCACGCCCCATTTCAAGGGGTGCGCACGCCCTCTCTGGACAAAGTAAACCAAAGCTTCTGATCAAAGGGTGCGCACGCCCTTGTTGATAGAGTGCGCACGCCCTCCCCGATCACCAAAAATTGGATTTCCTTCTGATGAGTGACTGCGCACGCCCCCTCCTACATAGTGCGCGCCCCCTCCTTTGCCTGGAGCCCGGATCAGTGACCAAAAAAGGGAAAAACGGGTACACCCATTTCTATCTTCAACCCTAGCTACCCCCAATCCTCTTCTCTCTCTAGAAACTCCCCAAACCCTCATCCCTCTCTCTAAAAATCCCGACCCACAACACCAAATCCAACCAAAATTCTGTCAAAATCCATCTTATACACTCTCACACTCCTCCATTCCAAGATTTCAAGCTTCAATCTCCATTAAATCTGGGCAAATTCGAAGAGTGGGTTCAAGCTTTGTAGAATACGAAAAAGTGGAATTTTGGGTGCTTTCGGGTGAGAATTGAAAGGTGTCAAAGAAGGGAAAAACGATTGTTGAAACAAGAGCTCTCTAGGGGCATCATCTTCTACAACTCCGATCAAACTACGGCGACTTTTCCGGCGACTTTTCCGGTCAAGTAAGTTGATTTTCTGAGTTGTTTTGGGTAGTGCATTTTATTGTGAATTGTTGAAGCAATGGGAAAATCTAAGAAGAATACACCTGCACCCAATGCCCCGGTAGAACCCTCTTATGATAACACGCTATTTGTGAATGCCAATGCGGAAGAATTTTACAACAACTACAAAGGGAATAGTTTTATGGTTGAGAGGGAATTCGATTGGGAATCTTTTGGTATGAAGGAGGTATTCACTTTTTATAAATGGAAAGATTTGGCTTCGGATCCGAAGGCTCGGGGGATATCCACTGTGGTTAAACACTTCTATGCCAATGTTTTCGGGAGAGGGAACACAAATAATTCGTTCGTGCACGGTGTAGAGGTGGATTATACTAGCAAAACCATAAATCAATACTACCGTATGCCCGTGGGGATATCTGAGGAAAAGTGTGCTTATCAGAAGCTAATGAGGGAGATGAATACAATTAGTAAGGTGAAGGAGATGCTTCCGATTTTCTCTGCCACTCTAGGGGTGAATATTGACCCTCAGAAATACCACAAAGGCAATATTTTAAAGACCAGTGAGCTAGTACCAGAGTTGCAGTTTCTGCACCGCTTCATTTGTGAGCGGATCATGCCATCTTCTCACAAGGGAGATGTTCATTGGAGGAGAGCTGCATTGATGCACGTGGTAATGAGCTAGTACCAGAGTTGTAGTCTCCATGAAAGGGATCAAGCTTCAAAGGGTCTCTCAACACTTCAAGTCAAAGGCCTCTTGGTTTTAAATGAAGACTCCGATGTTATGAATGAAGTTGCTGATTTTTGTTAGAACTCACAGCGAGATTTTGAAGGAAGTCTTAGAGAAAAGGAAAAAGATTCAATATGCTAAACTCTAATCAAAACAGGGTTATAGCGGGAAATGCCACGGCCAATCCCAATGTTTCTGCAATTCAGCACCCCCTTCTCCAAGATCAAAAGCACAAGGTGCAGCTCAGATAAAGTTGGGCCACAGCACTAGTTGCATCCGAAGATCCGTCATTAGTTCAACTCAAGAAGAGTCAAGCAAGCATACTCATTTGGGACTTTATCACACTAAGACCTTATCCTCCGCGACTTCAACGGCACCGCAAGACATTACTGCATCTTTTGACATAAGCCCTCAGCCATTTGGGTATCGACCACAATGAGGCCATTTATCTCCCCAGTAAGAGCAAGAAGGAGATCTCTATCAAAAATTCTACCAAACGGTACATCCGCTCTCAATGCCGATCCAATCACGAGATAATTTGGGGCTTTACAATGAAAGGTCTTCACATCCCGCCATCTACAAGCCCACGACACTTGGGGCTTTGCAATCTCTCGAAGCTTGGCATCAACGATCTCCTGTTGGGGCTTGCTCACTACAACAACAAAGGGCGATTTACTCGAATGGACCAAGAGCTGATTTATCTTGGAGCTATGCAAGTCCCTCAAAATTTGGCATCAAAGGCATTCTAGGGGCTTTACAATCAGCAACCCCTCATCTCGGCATCAAAAACCTTTTGAAGCCCCATAATCGACAAATCTCTTGGGGCTAGACATCAATCTTCGTTGGGCACACCGGCGACAACAGAATTCAAGCGAGGCAATCCGGACTTCGACTGAACATGACTTGATCTTGGGTTGGCTTCACAAGCACACAATGGTTAAAATGGTTCACCCACGAACTAAAAAAAAATCTTTTCCTCACATGTGTGCATATTCTTTCCTTTCTAATCTAAAAAAAGATTTTTCTTTTTTCTTTTTCTCATTCTATGTGCAAAAGTATGTGCTTTACTTTGCTTTGCTCCTAGCTTCTCCTCCAGCATTCTCCATCATCCTTGAACTACGCTGGTCTGATTCCCTTCAAAGGATACGTATGCAGCCTTTGGCACGACCAACCCACATTCAGAATGTCATCTCAACAACATTCCATCGAAGGCAACGGCAGTTCATCATCTTCATCAAAAGTATCAACATCCTTCGGCAATTCATCTACAATCAAGCGGCAATGGTAAGTGAAGGTATGAATACATCCGAGGCTTTCTCTCAAATCACACCGCACACAAAATCACTTTCTCCATTCCTACAAAAGCTCTCTCTCATGCAAAACTGCTCTCAAATCACATTGCACCACGAGCACAATTTCTCTCTTCATGCATCTTCTTGCACAAACACATATACCTGCCAAGCACACACATAACAGGTATCACCACGAAGTCAACAGCATCCGCTACTCGAGGCACTTCATCCCCAGCAGAAAATGGTCCACAGTCAACCATGCCCGCATCCCCGCAAAAGTCAACTGCAACGCCAAACAGCACACGGCTTCAAAGCAGCAATTCGTCAAAGGTTCACTAACGGCCTTATCAACGGATTTCACTAACGGATTCGTCAACAAAGGTTCACTAACGGCCTCGAAGGTTCACTAACGGCCTCATCAACGGATTTCACTAACGGATTCGACAACAACGGTTCACTAACGGCCTCGAAGGTTCACTAACGGCCTCATCAACGGATTTCACTAACGGATTCGTCAACAAAGGTTCACTAACGGCCTCGAAGGTTCACTAACGGCCTCATCAACGGATTTCACTAACGGATTCATCAACAAAGGTTCACTAACGGCCTCATCAACGGATTTCACTAACGGATTCGACAACAACGGTTCACTAACGGCCTCGAAGGTTCACTAACGGCCTCATCAACGGATTTCACTAACGGATTCGTCAACAAAGGTTCACTAACGGCCTCGAAGGTTCACTAACGGCCTCATTCAAGGGTGCACCAACGGCCTCCTCAAAGGTTCACTAACGGCCTCCTCAAAGGTTCACTAACTCAAAGGTTCACTAACGGCCTCCTCAAAGGTTCACTAACGGCCTCATTCGAAGGTTCACTAACGGCCTCACTTAACGGATTCAGCCGGCAGGTTTACCAACGGATCATGCCACCCCCTCTACCAACAAAAGACGCTCACACAGGGAGCGCACCCCTATCTCTAGCAATTTCAAATTACTGCTTTCATCGAGTCTTTGCTTTCTTTTCTTTCTTTTTCTTTGTCGATGTCCTCGGCGGGTGTTTTTACTTTCGTCGACGCGTTTTGCTTCGCAATCCACGTCGCCGAGGGGCTCTGTAGACACCCCGCCTTGGACCTCTCACCCCGATTGCATACAAAGTATTTTTATTTAACTTATTTTTGTTGATTTCTGTTACTTCGGTTAAGTTCCTAACTGATTCCGTTAGTTTTGGACTAAACTGCATAACAGAGTTAACTTTTAGGGTCATTCTGTCATTCTGTCATTTTCTTCCGCGGGCGCTTCCGGAACTGTTAACGGGCTGCGCGCGCGTCTCGCCCCAAAAGCGGGACTCGCGCGCTTCCCAATTTGACAGTAACGGATTGCACCTTATTTCCCTCATTTTCCTAGTTTACAAAATAACCTCTTTTTACATCCAAGTTCATCCCCCCTTTGTTCCAAAAACTCCCAATCCTTTATTCTAGCCTTTTCATTAAAAAACAAAATATTTCTTTTTATTATTATTTGATTTTCTTTTATTTATTTCATTTATTATTTTATTTATCTTATTTTCTATTGGTCAATTCCATCTCACATGGATTGACCAATTTCCCTCCAAGTTTTCCCTCCTCTTTTTACCTATAAAAACCTCTCATTTCTACCTTAGAAAAGGACCAAAAACTTCATCTTCCCTACAAGAACTATACACAAGTTCTCTCAACACATTTTCCCTACAAGCAAACACTACACAAAGTGTTGCACAACCATTTCTCTACAAACAACACCATCTTCAAGTCAAAGTCTAAGGTCCTCTTTTCTAAAGGTACTTTTATTCTTCTTCTCTTTTATTCTAGTCTTACTAGTATGCAATCCCCATCAATTGGGACATGACCAAATGACCACTTTACTACATTAAGGTTGGTTAAGGTTATCTCCCTACATTTTAATCTCTACTTTAATTTCCTATACATTTCTTAATGTAATTGTTTAGCATAAATTTATAAATAAAACAATTCTCTTTTCTTCCCCTTTTTCTTTACATTATAATTGATAGCACTGTTAATAAATTGAAGGACATTTAGCATTAGAACACCAATAGTAGCAAGACCCGCATAAGCGGGGCGGAGTGGGTGTTTAAATACTTCCCACTCCGTCACCTAACCCCCGAACCCTTCTCTCCCGAATCTCTGGTTTTGTACATAAATTAGGCTATTTCTAGGTTTTTCTTATGTTCCTTTAAAAACATAGGTGGCGACTCTAAACAATCTAAAACAAGTTAGACATCCTAGGATAATTCACCGCTCTAGCCAAGTTGTGGTTTCCCGGGGTATCTACAGATATATATAGACAAATTCACACCTTTGATGAAGATGATCATCGACCTATTATCCATTTCGGAGATGCCAAACTACTTTTAGGATGAATGAACTTTAACTTTCTTGAAGATCATCAAATCACTATTTGTCGGGTTAAAAATGGAACATTTAAGCGATTAAAACCAGAACTATGAAACAATGGTTTTCAAAAAACAAAAACGGCTCCTATAAAGTAAAATGGAACTAACCTTGTGTATGTACGAGATGTTACTTATTCCTGGACCGGCAACAATGATTCCACCTTGCTGCCTGACAAAACAATCAGCAGTGTTACATAGACTTCATGCTACTAGACTGGAACAAAAACTAACACATTAGATAAGTACTGAGACTGAACATGTCTGAGACTATATTTCATTCAAAGTCACTTGCTTTGTTCCTGGTCCCTGGATATCAGAAACTCTTTTAAACTTACTTAGGCAGACATGAAAATTGTACTCCCTAAGCCCCGGAAAGATTTGAGTTTTTATGGTCAAAACAAATAAACTTTGACCAAACATTAGTATCACTGATCATCCCAATAAAACTCTAAAAACAGTTATTGATAAATAACTTAATGTTTTGGTCAAAGTTCACATGTGACCATAAAAAAGTCAAATGAGACCATCTTTCCATGACAGAGGGAATATAGGACATACGGAAGTAACGGAACCACACAAATCAAGGCATGAGGTTCACTATGAACACTTGCAATGAGTTTGCATACCAGCCGCCTCTTGTCCTAGTGTCCTTTTCAAACGAAAGTCCCCAGTCTTGTCGATAACCTTCCATATAAGCTTCTATTATCTTGAGACCTGACTGAAAAGGTAAATCGAGAAAAATTCATTTAAAATCTCATTGATCTGGCAAATTCAGAATTTCAAAGCCGTAAAACTTGTATTGATGGATAAAATGATATGAATACAATTAAACAAGAGAATACCCCGGGAGTAAATGTTGTCAAAACCCCAGAAACAAATCTCAGTGCCTTGTATGATGAGTAGCTAGGATCTGCATAAACCTCTGTGACGAGCAGCAAAATAAATACAGTAAACCAGGGTTAAGCGTCTTTAAGGGAAATGCCATTGTACAATGTGGCATGATTTCACTTATGCGCGTCTTAAAAAGGGTTTGAACTTTTATCATCCGAAAAGTGCTCATGCCTTGTGTGGCCATAAATTTCTTTTTTTTTTTCTTTTTTTTTTTTTTTTTTTTATAAAGGATAAGATCGTGTGGCCAAAATTCAACTTGCTTTAGATGAATTGTTGATTATTTTCAGCCAAAAACTTGTAGCACATATAGGTCATTTTGAAAAGGACAAAAAAAAAATAGACTTCCTGAGAATGGGATAGAGTAAAATGAACATGTGCCTCTCTTTAATGGACACGGAGTAGCATATCAAGAACTTAAAGCATGATGCAAGTAATCGAAGTTGCGAACTACACATATGACCCTTTTTCTGATCATCCTGATTCACATGATTATGACAGGAATAACAAGTGACTATTGTTCTAAATTTGCCAACTCCAAGAGACCTGAGATCAGTGGACATTTGGATCACCAAAATGAAAGGAAAAAAGCGATTACAGCCAATACTCTGCCAAAAGAAAATTTCACAGAGAATGTCAGGAGTTTTGCTGCATCAAAGACCCCTACAAAGCCCTCCTCAGTTGCTGTTGCTTTATGTTCAAAGATTTTGGCTTGTTTCAGTATTTGCTTTGATAAAAAAATGCATCACTAATTTAGTTCTTACGGAAACTTCTAAAACAAGCATGGAAAGGTTGGACCATTAACTTTGGGACGAGCAGGTATTACAAATGAAATCTTAAACTTCACCTCCAATTCTAGCCTCTATTATTATCATTTTTGGGCACCAGACAACCAATTACATGTGTTAAGATATAGAGTTAGAGTTTACAATGACCAGTGACAAATTCTTATTGACCGGATGCGAGCATGCGCACTTGTGAGCTTATTCCAACTTCATTGCCTCATTGGAGACGGAATCAAGGAACAGGAAGCATGATTTTCTATTTAAATTTTTTCGGGAAAATGAGATATAAAAAGAGGTCGATTATTTAAGATTTGTGCCCCAAGTAAAATTCCTTCTAAGAGCACTTTTGCTCTATATGTTGCAACTAGGTGAAGCTGCACCTTAGAAGCATGCAGTACTCTCAAGCATACATGATCTGTTTGTTTGTCCCATTGCCACTAATTGCTACTTCATCTGATCTGAAATGACTTGCTCTTTTGGTTTTTGACAACATTTAGGAAGAGCATTTATTACAACTTCTTAATGAGTAAAGTTCCAAATTTACATTGCCTCTTTCATACATTACTTCACTCGATAAGACCAATTAATGAATGCAACTAGTTCCAGTGAAGGATAAAGTTGGACTTTGAATGCTATAAGTCAAAATGTGTCGATTATTTGGGACCAATTTTTAAGTGAACATGTGTGAAATATTTTGCTCTAGAGGGAGTAAAAGTTCTAGATTTTGAAGAGGACTGTATGCGTATAATTACCGATCACTGTCATATAAAATGTACTCCCTCCGTCCCAGAGTATATGTCCACCTTTCCTTTTTAGTCTGTCCCAGAGTATATGTCCACTTCCTAAAATGGCAAAGAATCTTTACTATTCCTCCCACTCATTGTCTCTCCTACTTACTTTTATACTCACAACACCAATCAACTTACTATTCCCTCCCACTCATTCTCTCTCATCCTTCACTTTGACACTCACAACACTTGCATCACTTCTTCCATTTCTTAATCTCCATGCAAATGAGAGGGTGGACATATACTCTGGGACGGACAGTGGCGGATCCAGGATGTATATCCAGCGTGGGCCAAAAAAAGTCCGCCTATTTAATGTGAGTATCCGTAAAAGAAAATAACGATAAATAAATGTTTAAGTGTTAATATATGTTACTCCTTTCGTCTCAAAATGTTTAAAAAAAAATAAAAATGTTTTGAATGAGGAATTTTTTTTTGAATATTAATAATTTTTAAGTATTAAATTTAGTATTTTTGTTACTTTTTTAAGGTGGGTGGGTATAATCAGAATTCAGAAAAATGGTAGGTGAATTTAGAAAAGAGAACAAGAATACAAGTAAATCTTAAGGTGGGTGAGTTTAATCAGATAATAGGTGGGTAGCTTAAGAAAGGAAACAAAAAAAAAACTACTGCTCCTAGGAATCGAACTTAAGACGTCCTGCAATTCTATCTGCAGTCTTACCACTTGGCTGCCATTGGTACTTGGTCATTTAGGGACATAGAAAATATATAATGATATCTGTGGGAAAAATACTCGGTAAATATTTTCTGAAAAAATTTCAGTGTGGGCCATCGCCTACGCTCGCCTGGTCATAAATCCGCCCCTGGGGACGGAGGAAGTATATAATAAGATCCCCAATAGCTAATCTTTAGAAATGTCATCGTCTCGGTGGTATTGCCTAGTGACTTGTGAGCACTCAGCTTGGTCAAATTTGGAGGACTGACACATTCAACCCTTCTCTCCATTTACTCGTTTTTGCCTTAGTTTTTCCATCATATTTATAGTAAAAAAATAATATACCCCTTACGTGTATTAATCGAAGAATAAGGAATAGCTTAATTCATAGGAATTATAGTCTAGCTCTAGTTTCAACTGTATTACAGTTGATGCATTGGTTTCAGGGGTAGTTTTAAATTTCAAAAACTTTTGCACTTTAGCAAAATATGTATATGCTCTTCCACACATAAAACCGGGCCTACTATGTCAAATGATTATAGATTTATAAGAATCTTCCATCGAATACTAAGCATGAAACCTCTAGAGGTAGACATATGTCCTTTTCTTTTGCCAAGTAATTTGGAGAGCTTAATTCATCACTCAGTCAGCACGATAATTGTTAGTTCTAACCATCTTTTTGTTTGAAAATACATAAGATCTTCAGAAAACATACCTCCTTTGAAACCTGTTTGTTCAGAGAATGCTTTTGCCTACAAAAATGGATTAAGCCATGTGATGCACCTAAGAAAACTGCTAATCCAACAAAGAGGAAATGTGTAAACATCACTTAGCATATACTCCCTCCGGCCCAAAATAGTTCTCGCTTTTGAACTTTTCACAAGTTTTAAGAAAAACAAGTATACTACAACTTGATAACAAAAGTACCATATTTACCCTTATTTCTTTGCCCTCTTTCTCACATTACTACACTCAAAGAACCAATTAATAAAGTGTACCAAGTTCCAATGTAAAGGTAAAAGAGGAATTCTAAAGCTTTTGATCCAAAAGCGAAAATCATTTTGGACCAAGATTTTTCTCAAAAAGCGGCAGCTATTTGGGACCATATGGAGTAGAGTGGAGATGAGTCGTCAAACAAGTAACATGTGAATGGGCAGCTGATACAAGTCTATGGATAAATTATATAGCGAGTACAGAGAGAGAGAGAGAGAGAGAGAATTTTTTTTGTAGCTTCAGTTTCACTACTAGAAGTTTTAAGACTGGACTTGAGGACTTTTAAAGTCATAGCATCTTCGGAACAGTCATTAATATTAAAGCATGAGAAAATGTTATATTCCGCGTATATATCAGAAACGCATATATGAGTGATGAGGTTTACTCTGCATTGTCAGAAGAACTGTTTTACATCTCAATGAAATTGTGCATCAAAGACTACATACCTGATCAACACTGCCGGGTCCAATTAATACAAGCGCCACGCCTGATGCATCCATCTGGTCCTGGGGAAAAGAAAAAGAAAAAAGCTTTATGGCATCAATAGAGAAAAGTACCTTTTTCGTCCTTGAACTTATCTATTTTTTACTTTTTGGTCACCAAACTATTTTTTTTTACTTAAGAATCCTTGAACTAGGCATTTGTGTCATTAATTGGTCCTTCCGTCGATTTTCCATCCAAATTGCCGTTAAGTGTGGCTGGCTTGGCAACATGACGTCATATTTTGCATATGTGGCACTGAGTAATCAAGTGAAATGATGATAAGTAAATTTCAATAAAATGAAGGGGTACAAGTGAATATTTGAAACATGAATTCATCAACTCCCCAGCTCCGCCCTACCTCCATCGCAGCAACCATCATCTACCTCACCATGACTGCCGCCACCATCACCATCATCACCACCGTCGTCACCATTATCATCATCATCACCACCGCAGCCAAATCACCTAATCTAATAACCCCAAAAAAAAAAACCTAGAAACCCAATACAAATTACCAGATTCAAGAATAAAATTAATCACAAACGCAGATTCAATGAACCCACAAACACAAAGATACACTCACAAATAACCGACCGATCAATTCCCATCTCCATTACTAGAGTATCACCCGGCACAATGTAAACCCAGATTCCTCATTAAAAGCCCAGATAAAAACCAAAATATTCGTACTCTCCTCATTAAAAGCCCAGATAAAAACCAAAATTCGTACTCTTAAATGAATTCATTGCACAGAAAATCTAAAACTAAACAATTTTGGGTAATTTTTAATCAGAGAGTGAGGGGTAACCTACGATTTTTTGACGAAGAAACCGCCTAGGCGACCGGAATCAAGGGGGCGCCACGCAAGATCTGGCTTGAAGCTCCTTCCCTGTTAGGCCCAAACGAGAATATGCTGAATCTAGAGAGAGGATTGCGATGGAGGGGGCGGATCGGAAAGGTTTAGTTTGGCCGGTGAGTGAGGAATTTTTTTATTTTTTTACCAGGGTGAGTTAAGAGATATCAGGGGCAAGCACTGGTTAGCTAAGTTGTGGGGAAAGCAATCCCTGTGTTTTCCATTGTAGGAGATGGGTTTAAATTACAGGTAACATGGGTGGAACACGGGGAGGGTGGGAGCTTTTCGATTTAAACCCTTTATTTTTAAATTATGCAATTTTACCCCTCAAATATCCACCTGTGCAAATATTTCCTAGGAATGATTCCACGTAAGCAACCAATTCCACATCACCATGCCATATCAGCAATTTAACGGCAATATGAACGGCAGACTGACGGAAGGACTCTTAAGTAAAAAAAAAACATAGTTTGAGGATTCTTAAGTAAAAAAAATGGTTTGGTGACCAAAAAGTAAAAAATAGATAAGTTCAGGGACGAAAAAGAAAGAGAAAAAAACTTTATGGCATCAATATGTGGTTAAGAAATTTGCAAGGCTATGGTAAATTTCTGAATGAATAGAGAGAAGTGTATGAAAAACAATGAGCAGTTAAATCCATGAATATTAGCAAAACATCTTTTTGATAACCATCCATCAAAAGTACAATCGATATTGGAGCTGGCAGAATGCAACGTACATTCACTTTTTTTACAATAAATTCAATGTACTACCTAGTGACATCTCTTAATCATATGTACTTTAGCATATTGTTACACATAATGCAATATACCCAAAAAGGGTTAACAAAACTTAACAGAAATGCCAATGTAGCATAGTTAGCAAGCCACATAGGAATAAAGGTAAAATTCGTTAAATACACTAACATACGTTAAGAAGAAAACGAGCCCCGTTAAAAGACACCCACTTCACCATTCTTCTCCATTTTCTAGCATAGCCTTCAACCCATAGTTATTAAAGGCCCAAGGCGCACCAAGGCGCAAAAGGTGTGCCCGGAGCCTAGGCGCACTTTTGATAACTATGGTGCGTCCCATAGTTATTAAAAGCCCAAAGCGCACCAAGGCGCAAAAGGTGTGCTCGGAGCCTAGGCGCACCTAGGCGCGAGCCTAGGTGCGCTTTTGATAACCATGCTTCAACCCACCACCGCACCCACCATTAACACCCACATCTCCGCCCAACACTACCCACCACCATTTGAAACTCTGAAATACCCAATTTCAAACCACCGGCCAAAAAAAAAAAATTTAAATCAAGCAAAATTAAAATCCCTATCTACAGAAATTTAAACAAAAATGCCCAATAAGTTAATCCAATCAAGATAATCGACAAAGCAAAACAAAATTTTCTCAACCAATGTGATAAAAAAAAATTATCAAATCTAAAAACCACATGAATTGGAAGACAAAGGAGGATGATGGAACAGAAGTTTGTTTTAGGGATAGTGTTCTAGGTGCAAGGAAAGAGATGCTACCCATGAATGGGTGTTATCTTCTTCCTAAAGACCGGCCACCACGTAAATCCATCCACAGTCCAGATCCTTCAGAACTCCTCGAATCTCCCCATGGTTGTTATGCCTTTTCATGGCCTTCTCTCCGACTCCTTTATATCTACAGCCAACACCTCCTCTAGTCTTCCCATGGTTGCCAAGCTCTTTTGAGAGAGAAATAAAAATGGATTTTAATCGAAATTGGGGCAATTCAAATGAATTGTTTTTTTAAAACATAGCTTTTTAAAAAAATATGTACCAAAATAACATTCAAAGAAACTTATATACCAAACTAACACCTTTTTTTGAAACCGGCATTGGTAGTGTCGGTTTTGAGTCCAAATCCGGCACTACCAGTTCCGGCTTTGGATTTTAATTTTTTTTAAAAAAACAAAACTGAAATTTTATAATTTTTTTCACTTGAAACCAGCACTGGCACTTCCGGTTTTAGATAAATATAAATTAATGCGCTTATAAAGTAGCATTTGTTGGGTTGGTTGAGTGGAAAGGCTTTGCCAAAATCACTTGTTATCCTGGGTTCGATTCCTTTCCACTCCAGACCATTTTATCAAATTGAGAAACTCCATTATTGATTTTATCTTTCTGAAAAAACAAATCAATATTTGTTATGAGATGGAATTATTTATTTTTCATAAAATAGCTCAAATTTATTCATTGTAAATATTACAGAATCCTAGTGTGTTGGGATTCGCTTTTGGTATTCTCCAAATGATACTCCCGCCGTCTCATTTCAAATTGTAAAATTTGCTATTTTGGTTGTCCCATAGAAATTGCAAAGTCTAAAATGGAAAGTTTTTACCCACTTGCATACTCGCATCAACTAACCCATTAAATATTCTCTATCCCACTTTCCCTCTCCTACCAAACTATCTACACTCACAACACATCACCTTTTCCACTTCCTTAATTTTCGTGCAAAGACGATTTTGTGCAATTTGAAATGGGACGGAGGGAGTACTTTAGATGATGTACAAGGATGGAAAGAAAGTTGTCGATGACCAGAAGAAAATAGTAGAGATTCCAACCCAAGTTATACTTATGGAAAAAGAAACATTGTACGTATGCTGTTATTTGTGGTTCCATGGGATGGGGAGCTTTTCATGGTTCTCAATGTCATTTGGTCTTTAATTACAAATAAGTTTATTCAAAAAATAAATACTCCCTCCGTCCCAAAATGATCTTCACGTTTGACTATTCAAACTTTTTAAGGGTGTGAACACTTGCTTCACTAGCCATGTTATGTGTATGCACATTTAAGCCTAAATTATTAAAATGAGAAGAACTTTTTGGGACAATGAAAAATGGCAAATGAGAAGATCATTTTGGGACGGAGGAAGTAATGCAGTACATTTTCCATCTCATAACAAACACTATTGATTTATTTTTTCAGCTCATTATGAAAGGGTTAAAGTATTATTTTAAGTCAAGAAAAATGTACAAGAAAAATATCACAATAGTTAAAGTATGGAGTTTCTCAAAAGATAAAATCAAAAAGTGGAGTTTCTCAAAAAAAAAAAAAAAAAATGGTATGGAGTGGGAAGGAATCGAACCTGGAGTAAGAAATGATTTTGGCAAAGCCTTTCCACTCAGGCAACCTAACAAATGCTCTTGTAAACGCAATAAATTATATTTACCTTAAAACCGCGAGTGCCAGTGCTGGTTTCAAGAAGAAAAATTATAAATTTCAGTTTATTTAAAAAAAAAAAAAAAAAAAAAAAAAGCCAAAGCCGGAACTGGTAGTGCCAAATTTGGACTTAAAACCGGAACTACCAATGCCGGTTTCAAAAAAAAGTGCTACTTTGGTACATATTTTTTTTTCTTAAATTATTTTGGTACATATTTTTTAAAAAGCTATATTTTGAAAAAAAAAAATCCAATTCAAATTGGGGATTTTAATCGAAGTTGGATTTTAGAACAAAGCTTTGAGAGAAATGACTAAGAAATCTGAACTAGGGCTTAGGAAAGATGAAAGAAAGAAGAAGAGAAGAGAGAGAGAGAAGAGCAGTGGGGACGAGGCTGTGGGAGAGGGGATCACTAATGGTGGCTGCTGGAGGTGATGGAGGTAGGTGGATTTGGGGTGATAAAGAAGGTGAATGGAAATAGGGGTGTTTTTCTTTTAAGATGATGAAAGGGTACTTCCTCAACTCCGTTAACTTTTTAACGGGTGTTAGTTTATTCAATTGTTGGTTTGGCCACTTAAACATTGTTACTCCAAGTCTTCCACGCATCATTCTGTTAATGAGATTTAACGTAGTTGCAGTTTTGTGATGTTTTCGAAAAGTATGTATCATTATATTGTCACTAGCTAGTACGTTATCTTTGGAGTAATAAAGGGTTTAGTACATTGCATGGGTTGGTAATTATTCCTATTAGGGCATTCCACTTTTCCACGTGAAGTTTTATTAAAGATAAATAAGCTTACAATTTTTATGAGGTTCCATATTTATGCTTACAAAATTTAACATAATTAGGAAGAAACATTTAAATCCTTCAAAACCAATGTTATTTATGGCCGTTATTCTAATCCTCAAAATGTTTGACCTCCAAACATAGAATCTATGAGTGAAATGGAGGAAGAACAATGGTCGAAAAAGCACTATCCAGTTATATTTGGAAGTCAAGTGAAATAAGAAAATGAAAGAGATCAGTTGTCTATCAGTTCAACTATGTAAAATACTAACACAAATGGAAAGCCTATATTGCATAAAATCAAAATAAAAGGACGAATGAAGTGTAGTGATAGAGATATTCACATGACCAAGGCATGGAAACAAGAGAATCATGCGTATCTTCAATCACATTTTATTGATACTGAATTAAATCGCAGAACAAATTTGTCAATAAAGCCGCATTATCAGAACTAAATACCTTCTTTGCAGCAAGATAATCAGCACGCTTGCGACATAGAACACATCTGCATATTAAAAAGTCAAGTTAATGCATTCAACAGCTATAATCAACTAAACCTTGAAGTTCGAATGGAAAAAGAAAGTGAAAAGAGTTAGAATTTTATTAAAGAAACTCGAAGGCATTTTTTTTTATTAGTTGATAAGTAAATACTCCATCTGTCCCACCTTATACTTCAAGAAATTCCCGTCTGGGTGTCCTACTCATTACTTCAAAACCCCAAAAAGGACAATTTATAATAAATCTTTATTCAGTGGGCCCCACATGTCATACTCGCAACAACTATCCACTAACTATTACCTACCCCACTTTCTCTCTCCTACCCACGTTGTATACTCACAACACCCTACCCCACTATCTATATTTTATAATTAAAAGGGCTCTCCTTAATTCTTGTTCCCGGAAATCTTTTGAAGTACAGGTTGGGACTTGGGACGGTGGGAGTATATGCATAGAAAATTTGTCAAGGGGGAGAACCCTTACAAAAGAAGGAAAGGGCCTTTACATGAGAATAAACATAGGCCAGTAGCTGATGGAACAAAATAATGCACAAAAAATGAAAAAAATGAACCCAAAAAGCTAAACAAATACACAAATAAAAAACGTTATTCTGTTTAAAAAGCTAAGCTCCAACCGATAATTAGTGAAGTTCAAGCATAGTTAATTTTCACACGTAAGGAGCTCGAGATCTTACTAATATGTGCAGGTGAGAATTCATTTAAATTTGATGTATATAGTATATCATTCTAGACCATCTTTTGCTCCTAGTCCTTGGACAACACCATGCAGAGGGTGTTTCTACACCTATTTGTATTTCGTTTATTCAAAAGGAATCACAAAACAAATGCTAATGTTTTCTACCAATGCTGAGGCCCAAGAAGTACAAGTTCAGTTCTAAGGCTAGCAAGATGTGCTTCCAAGTTCCAACTGATTTCAACATGAAATTAACTATGATGGCCCCCGAATGGCATAACTAAATTCTAAAGATTTGTTATTTCATGGCTTTCAAAAGGGGACGGGAAAGAAACGTGAAAATAATGATTGTGAAAATTTACTTTCGCGCCTTCGAGAAGAAAAATAGAACTTTACACCCAAAAGTAAAATCCCTACACCTATTTTGAGTCCTCTAATTTTCTTTATTGCTCCATTTGGTACAACATAAGTGCAAAAAAGGGAATGAGGTTGAAGTAAAGGGAAGAAAAAAAAGGTGCCGTCATGAAACAAATGCACCAACAACAAATGCACCAAAGCTATTTGAACAAATTCCTTCTAAAGTCCGGGCAAAATCAAACAAATAATCTGTTGTGAAAACTTGTATAGTATCCTTATTGTTCTCCTCCTCATTATCCTATCACTTATGCTTTCTTGTAATATAAGTATATAACCAGTAGAACCTATCATACGTTCTCTAACAATCAAGACGTGGCATTATTTCTATTTTGTATTTTTTTTATCCCTCTTGTGTCCAACTAAGAAGTGTGAAAAAACATATGTTTCATGTACTAAAGTTTAGAAAACTACCTAAATAGACACCTGAGCGGACAGAATACAATAACAGAACCAAAAAAATAACAGCAATTGGAAAAAAGAGTCGGTCAGCATTATAATACCCAAAATGGCGAGCAAATGCAACGACGGCCTTTCTATCCTTCCATAAGTCAGAAATTAGAAGTGGCTTTCCATTCAAATCAAAAACTTCTACTCTCTCCAACAAATTTGCGGTCTCTTTTCCCACCACAGTCGACCCCATTCCTGTTTTTCATAACATACACGAAACATAAGTAAAAATATCTACTGCACAAAATACTCCCTCCGTCCCAAAATGATCTTCACATTTGACTATTCAAACTTTTTAAGGATATGAACACTTGCTTCATTAGCTATGTTGTGTTTATTCACATTTAAGCCTAAATTGGTAGAAATGGGAAGAACTTTTTGGGACAATGAAAAATGACAAATGAGAAGATTATGATTAACGGGTGTAGGTGCAACTGCACGTGATTGTTTGTGTGTGAGAGAGAGAAAGAAGTGCGCCCCTATTAATCATAATCAGGAAATAATTTGCTTCATAAACGGGTACATCGTTTTCAACCCGGAAACATTTAGAAATGAAAATTCATCATCAAATATGGAACTTCCACCATGTGAAGTGAGACAGAAGAGCCTAATTTTGCCCAATTATGAACAGAAATTTACAATTGTCCGTGTGCTTGTGAGGGTGTAAACACTGTAAAGGGAATTATAAGTAGCACAAATATGGACAAAAACATAACTGTGTGTGTGTGTGTGAGAGAGAGAGAGAGAGAGAGATGGGGTAATTAACTTACCGGTGGAGCCGGAGACGGCGGAAATGGAGATGCGACGGCGGGGATTGGTGGAGGAGAAAGAGGAACTGAAATTGGGGTTGTTATCAAGTGATGGGGGAGATTTTTGGGAGAGGGTATTACTAGTGAGGGGAAAATAGGGGGTTCTAGTTGAATGATTAGGGTTCGATGAGAGGATCGTCGGAGGGAAAATCGACATTTTCACCGTCACTGTGTGTGTTTGAGCTTAAACTGTCCCCAGGCAACGACTTGATGTGGCGACCGTTATCCAGCTTTTTTTTACCTTTTATTTGTGCGTTTTTTACTTTAAATAATTGGTTAAATTTGTTTACTTTTATTCATTGTGAACTGTAAAATGGAGTTAAAATACTCCTTCCGTTTCATGTCATTTGAAACCAAAAATTTTTACACACAAATTCAGGAAAATTAAGAGAGAGAAATAGTGGGAGGAGGTGTTAGTGAGTGTGAAAATTTTTGAATAAAAGAGAAATGAGTGAGAGGAATAGTAAGTTAATTGGTGTTGTGAGTGTAAAATTAAAGTAGAAAAAAGAATGAGTGGAGGGAATAATAAAGATTCTTTACCATTTTGGCAATCTCAAGTAATATAAAACAGACGAAAAGGTAAATAAGTTTCAAATGACATGAGACGGATAGTTCATCCTTGATCCCTTTCTTTCTACTAGTAATATTTTGTTTTTGTTTGTTAAGAGTGAATTCCGTTGAGCCCCCTCAACTTAACATTTACGTTTTAATAAGAGTTCAAACTTTCGCGATTTCTCAAAAGCCCCTAATACAAATATAGCCCTGGCTTATTTTAGAAAACGTTCCAACCTAGCACGCGCTCCAGAAAAAAAAAATACACTTCAACGTAAACAAAACACTCACAACAGCCGGGGAAAAAACTTGTGCGCTTAAAAAAAAATCCAACTACTTGCTATTAAGTTGTTTGAGAGGGCAATGAAGTAATATGGCTGTGAGTCGTCTCTCCCAATCCCATGTCGTCTCTTCAAATCACATGCCACCAGAATTGCAAAATTCGATTAACTTCAACCTCCAACCCATTAAATCTTTTATTCCTAATCTCATTTGATTTTCACATATCAAAAAAGAATTTAACTTTTTTTTTTTGAGTCAAAATCAGTACCCTGATTCATTTCTTATTTTTTTTCGAAAGCGATTCATTTCAATTTAGGAAGCAAATTACTTGAAATTGACCAAGAAACTGAAGGAATAAGATTGACTCGGAGCCAAGGCCGAGAAATTGGCTTGATTATCCGAACTCCATATCCCTGGTTATAGTGCTTCACCAAAATATGCTTGGATGTAACTGAGATAAGAATGATGTTATGGTTGCTGGGAAGGGACGGTACGGCTGAGTTTCACGACGACGGGATGGTAGGAAAGTTCTTGACGATGACGGCGGAGCTGGGTAAATTGGTTAGCAGTGAAAAATGGTTTTGAGTAATGGTGATCGTTACCAGTTGGTGTCTAGGTGACTGCGTGAGGTGAGAATGGAGAGAGACTATCTCGTAAATTGAGTTTCATTTGAAAATAGTAATATACCCTCTCAAATAACTTATTTGCTTTATAAATGGAAGGTTATTTTGGTCAAAGAAAAATGGGCTCATTGTTAACCTACCCTTGAAGAGGGTATCCTAACAAAACCCTATAATTATTTTTTATCAAAGTAAACATAAACTCGAATGCATGTCTATTACAACAAAAAGAAGAAAAAATAGCCAATTATCAGAGCCAAAATGATTTTAATAACTAAAAAAGTTCTGATAGTTATCTCTCAAACCAAATTTTGAGTTTGAGACATAACTAATAGTCCAATTTCTCAAGCTAGAAACCAAGAGGAAGAACAATTATGATAGTCATGTATTGTATCAAAAAATAAAAACACTAGTAGACAATTTTCAAAGCAAAAAGAGCTCTAATAGTTGTCTCCCATACCAAATTTAAAATCTGAGACATAATTATCAGACAAATTTTTGAAGCAAAAAACCAACAAAATCAATAAAAATAAACAACAAAACCTACACAAAACTAAACTGTCCAAAATGCCTCTAATTTTAGAACAAGAAAAATGTTAAAATCTATATGAAAATGTCATTGATACAACTTTCTGGAATTTAAGATGACACTGTACGGTAACTGATAAAAATGAACGATAGTCTCTGAAAATAAACAGTGCTCCCTGAAATTGTAAATACGCCTTCACCGTAATATCAATATAACCACCGAAGCCAGGGCCCTGGGATGTAGTGAAGAGAAAATAACAGAAACCAATTGGGGACGACCGGATGAAGATGCCGCCTTACCCGGTGTTGTATGTAAAAGAGATGCGAAGGGGGGTCAAATTTGGACAGTGTCGGGCCATTTAGCGTATGATTGTCACCGTAGGGGGAAAAACATCCCCAAATACACAAGAGGGGAATTGATGAAGTAGGTCACCTTTTGCAAGAATTAAGATGGCTTTGAGGGGCTTTAGAGGAATAATGCCTAAATTCATTACACTCCCTCTTAAATCTACAAAAGGCTTTGGCCAGGGGTGATGAACACTGCGTGTTTCTCTGTGCGTGAAATGTGAATCCGAAAATCAAAAAATGGCAAACCCTAGAAGAAGTTCAATCTCAACCAATTACCAAATCCCAATCTCAAACCCAGAACCCAATTCCAATCCCAAACCCTAACCCTAGCTTCACTCAAACTCTTCTTGAGGAAACCTCACGCTTTCCCTTTCCTCCTCACCATCTTCCTCTTCCTCACTTGGGTTTTCCTCAGATTACAACGCCCACCTTCTTCTAATCACTTCTCTACGCCGTCGTACACCGCCGCTGGCCGGAAATGGACCGGCGGTAATGACGATGATCGCAGTGCTAACCTCGTTCGGTATGCTGGGTTGGGGTTTCCTTCCCCAATTGCTAAAGATGGCCGCGGTTGGATGATCGACCCAATTTCGTTTGCTTACAAGGCTGGACTTTCAGGTTCTAAATTCAACAATTTATGGGTGTTGTTTGCTTCAATTGCATGAATTTCAGCATTACTTTGATTTCAAAGAATTTTGACATTATTTGATTAGTATTCACTTAGTTATTGGCTTGGTAAAATCTAACTAGAGATGCATGCAGGATTTGTTCTTGAAAAAGCTATGAAATTTTAATCAGAACCTCATCCAGGAGATAAAAAGATTCAATTTAGTACGAAAATCTGAAGTTTGACTTGTTATGGATGGACCAAAGACGTGCTTAGTTGAGCTAGTTATGGTTTTAGAATCAAATCATTGATTAGTAGGAAATCCATATGAGAAGTTACAGATTTTACATTCCCAGAGTATACGGACTTAATTATTTGTTGAAAGAATAGTATTTTGTAATTTAAACAATTAAGAGATACTGCATTTGGCTGAAATGATAGTTTGAGTTTTAACTTTTAAGAAGTCGAATGGAGTACTTAATTAAGGTTGTTGGTGATCGTTTTGTCAAAATATGTTTCTAGAATCCATTCTGTTTGGGTTTCATAATTCATAATGGAGATAAAATTGAACGTCGAGGAGATCATGCAGTTTTTTTTGAGTTTTAGAACGGATCTGTTTGACTGAATAGGAGTAGTAGTTGATTCTGTTGAGTTTTAAGGCCAATAGCAATCTATTCTCTTTATTGATCTTCTGATTTCACCGTTATCTGGATAGGGTCCCAAGTGCAGAAAATGAAATTTTCCGGTTCGTTAGGTTACAAACAGTTGGAGTTCGTTAGGTTACAAACAGTTGGATAACACCATGAGAATCCCAAGAAACTGTTGGATTTTGTGTATTTTTCTCTTTCAAATTGCTCCCTCTGTCCCGAAATGAACTTCTCATATGCCATCTTTTCATTGTCCCAAACACTTCTTCCCATTTCTACAATTTAGGCTTAAATGTGAATAAACACAACATGGTGGCTAGTGAAGCAAGTGTTTATATCCTTAAATAGTTTAAATAGTCAAATGTGAAGATCGATTTTGGACGGAGGGAGTATGTGTCTTCCTTTAAATTTGTTTGCGGAAAGTTGCTCGTGTTTCCCGTGTGCGTCGGTGTAAATGACGTCAACTCATCATTAGGCTTTACATTTCGAATGACTTATTGCATCTTTATTTGGTTACCTAATTACACAATTTCTATACAAAGTTCGCTCTGCATGAGTTTCTATATCCAACTTACCAACTAGGTTTTCCATGTTTTGTCGTTTATAGTCCTTACATATTTCATCACATAGATGCTGATCAAAACTCAAAAGAAAGAAAAATAATGATAGTTAACATGGTGAATAATTATTTTTGCAGGGGGAGCGCTGACTTGTGCTTCACTTCATGTTGGTGAGATTCGGCCTGCTGGTTTGAGGGGAAATCATAGACACCATACATGTAATGAAACCCTCCTCATTTGGGGAGCTAAGACAGTATTCAGGGTATGCTCCTTCTATCGTCCCATGAAATTTACAAGAGGAAGTCTTCTGTGAGACGGTCTCACACATGAGACGGGGTCTCAATGATAGAGGAAATGGGCTTGCCCACTGCCCATTGGGGGGGGGGGGGGGGGAATCATTTACTTTCTCAACGAGACCCCATCTCACACAAGTTTTTGTCAATTTACAACATTCTATTCCAGCTAATGTTGAAAACTGAAAATCTTCACATTTCATATTTTTCGTTTTAAGAGACTTCAAATTACCACAACAGAGGCTTCTGCACCTCGTTAGTGTCAAACGAACGGAACGAACAAATCTTTTGATCAGATGATTCCCTTTGAAGTTGTCTTTGTGGATCTCGAAAATCAGTGAACGAATGATACATAAAATCAGTTTTAGATCAAAAGATTACGATGTACTTTCATACGCCCTCCGTCCCAAAATGATCTTCCCAAGTGCCATTTCTCATTGTCTCATAAAGTTCTTCCTATTTCTACTATTTGAACTTAAAAGTGCAGTTTTAAAACATGGCTAGTGAAGCAAGTATTGATATTCTTTAAAAGTTAGAATAGTCAAATGGGAGATCATTTTAAGACGGATGGAGTACAAAAAGATTATTATCCATAGTCAAACTTTTCATCGTTGATGCTTTACGTGCTTGTATCTTCTTAAAATTGCCCCCTTTAGAAACGGGGCAATATCTTTGGCCATACCAAAAAGGAAAATGAGAATCGTTTTGGAACTAAATGATTATAGTATAATGCAAAGTTTTCTTGTTTGCCTCCGTATGTTTTACTTTTCACATACTTTTCTCGAGTCATCATTTATAATACATCTGAATTATCTGCAGTTGGAGAATAAAGCGACGGAGAAGGGTTATGCGGAAGTAATAATCGGTGCAGATGAAGTGGCTATTGCTGCCAGTCCAAGCGGAACCGCTCATGCTTTAGTAAATGTTGATCCGGCCCAGACGACGTTCTTCTTGGGGTGTCAAGATACTACAATAAATTATAATAGCACTACTTCTGATTTTAATGTTTGGAAAGATCTTTAGGTTGGTTTGTGTCTGAAAGTGAAAGCATATTGTAATCTTGTTTTACAATGTATGTGATCTTCAGATCTTACTTTCTTGACATCAAAGTAGGAGTTGAAGTACAAAAATAAACAGTTAATGCTTGAGGAAGATCTGAGATGCTGGAGTTTAAGGTGTTATACCCTCTCTGTCCCAATATAAATGACAAAAAAGGAAAAAGAAAAAAAAATGTTCTTGATCCAGAGTTTGAATATTTTTCAGACCAGGAAATTTTGGGGGAAACTAGTTCCCCCAAACTTAAAAAAAAAGGTCCGGTTTTGAAGATGAAACCGAACACATAGTGACATAGCGGACCGAGATTGAAACCCGCGTCGTCCTTTTGACCCGGTTTACTAAACTGGTAAACCTAAGCGCAGACCTTTTCTCTCTAAAAAATACAGCGCCCAAATTTCGTCGTTCTTTCTCTCTAAAACCGGTGAAGACTGCCTTTAACCTTCTACTCCTTTGTTTGTTTTTTCCAATTTGAAGTAAAATTTGTTCGATTCTCCTTGCGTCGTTTGTTAATTTCACTCTATTTGGCGCAAACTACCGTTTGATTATAAGCAATATAACGAGGAAAGGCGTAGTAAATCCAGGGCATGATGGAGGTATGAGTTGATTTCAAGTTTTTTTCCGCTTGATTCTCACTCAATTTTGTTATCTTATTGTGTTGATTTCAAGCATTTTTTGTTCGGTTTTTGTGATGCTTGATTAGGTATTTTGAGTTTGGTACTTGTTACTCAGTGATTTAAACAAGCAAAGGGAGTTTTTGTTTAATAAAGTTGAAGACTTTCCGACAATCAAACATGATTACATTGAGAAGGTTGTTGGGAGCAAAGACAACGAGGAGAAGAAGAGGAAGAAAGCTGGTAGTTCGACTGCAACATATGTTAGACAAACTAGGTCTAGAAAGGGTGTTAGTCAGTGAAATTGTAACTTTTTGTTTTGAAATCCAAACTTATTGTTTTTAAGTCCAAACTTATTGTTTTAAGTTATTATCTTGCTCTTTTTATATGCCTAAACATGTGTATTAAGTTGTATTCTAAGCTCGTGTTTCAAACTGCTTGTTTCAAAAGAAATTGCATGGTTATTATAATATCAAGTTTGTTTGTTAAAACACGAAGTTGAACTACTAAAACACCAAGTGTAGATCTGATACAACATAACTTGATTAACCACCAAGCTGCACTAATAAAACACCAAGTTATTGTACTAAAACATAAAGTTACAGTACTAAAACAACGCCAAGTTATATTATAAGTTGATGTTCGAAATGCTTATTTCAATAGAAATTTCATGGTTATTATAATATCAAGTTTGTCTGTTCAAACACCAAGTTACACTACTAAAATACCAAGTTTAGATCTGATACAACATAACTTCTTTAATCAGCTTGTACTAATAAAACACCAAGTTACTGTATTAAAACATAAAGTTAATTACTAAAACACCAAGTTACTATACTAAAACAACACCAAGTTATATTATAAGTTGATGTTCAAAATGCTTTATTTCAATAGAAATTGCATGGTTATTATAATATCAAGTTTGTATGTTCAAACATCAAGTTAAACTACTAAAATACCAAGTATAGATCTCATACATCATAACTTGATTAACCACCAGGTTGCACTAATAAAACACCAAGTTACTGTACTAAAACATCAAGTTAAAATACTAAAACACCAAGTTAATATACTTAAACAACAAGTTACGCCAAATCAATTCTATTTCAATTTGAGCATTTTGAACATCTCTATTTCAATTTGAGCAGCAAACGACTACAGGATTCAAAATAAGTGTAGATTTGGTGTTTTTGAGCCAAATGATGATATCCATCTCTTCAAATTGATCTTCATTGTCTTTTTCAATCTCTCTCTCCTCTGATTCAGTGACATTGTGATCTATTATCTCCATCTCCATCTCCATCTTCTATAAGGAGAAAATCAATTTCAACTAGATCAATTAGCTCAATTTCAATTTTAAATAGAAAAAAATATGATAATTGATGAACAAACTCGTAAAAGTTCATACATTTTCAGTCTTTTTTTTTAAGCTCCTTTCGTCTGCAATGGCCACAGAGAGAGATGGAGAGAGAGAGAGAAAGAGAGAGAGATATGGCGGAAGAAGGGAAAATTCGGCCGAAAAGATCGCATGTGTGTGGGCTACTGTGTGTTTTCCACGTTTTGTACCTAGATTCATTAACCGGTTCTACTTATTAGCCTCTTGAACCGCGAATGATTAATGAACCGGTTTCTCCTATATCAAAACATGACTTTTTATAATGTTTGGGGGAAACTAGTTTCCCCAAACACACTCTTTTCAGACATTTATTTTTTGACAGAAATAGTGTTATTATTTTTCTGGATTAATTCCAATTCCACTGCCCATCCCAAATATGTGTCCTAATGTCCTACTACCAGTGATCACCCTTATATATAAACATTTTCAACAAAATTTTATCACCAGATACTTTACAATTTTCTAAGAAACGTTGATCCTAAATAATTTTTTGTCATTTTTTCTCTTAGTTCATTATATATATTTATATTATATATATTGACTAACTATAATATCTATAACTTAGCAGTGGCGAATCTAGGCCCTTTGAGTAGATTACTTGGACCTCCCTGACTTTTCAAATTTTCACAAATTTACCCATTACAATTTTTTAATTTACTATATTGACCCCCTGAATCTAGTCTAAAAACTTCTCCCACCGTCCTTAATGAATGTCTTAAAGAATTTTAAATTTAATATTAATCAATAAAAGTTTAAATTTTTTATAAACATTCAATTTGAGACATTTTTATGTTTAAAAAACATATCAATCAATGAAAATGAATCATCAAGGATGTCGTAGTTCTGTGCACGTAAAAAACAATTTGGAGTTTATTGCCAAAATGATCTGCGTACTATCTCAAAATAACATTTTTACCTTTGTACTGCCTAAACACTAAATGTATGATGCGTACTATGGTTTTATTAGCAAAATTCACCAAAGCACTATTCATTTATCAATTTTTTCTAATAGGCATTATTTTTTTAACGGTCATTAAATTATTTTAAGGACTGTTAAATAACTTAATGAAAAATGTATTTAAATTTTCAAATTTGATCCTAATATAATTTTAAGCCTCATAACTTAAAAATAATTCCACATAATACCCTTGCCCTTAACGGACTTTAACCTTATTCTCTATCTCTCTCTTACCCCTTCATCTTCAACCCCAGCACCACTCCTCTCTCTCTCTATCTCTATTTCTCTCTCTTAATTCCTCCATTCCTTCCCCCTCCCCCCCGACCACGGCCCCTTTCCCCCTTGTCTCTCTCTTCCCTTTTCTCTCCCGATAACCATGGCCACAGAGTCCCCCATTTTTGCAAAATTCATTACCCACGACATAAATCCATCAACCCCAAAAATTCTAATCGAAATGAGGAACACCAAACACACTCTTTCGATTCAAATCAAGATAATGTACCCGAAATAATTAACCCATGTACGATTAATTTGCAGGTGAATCGAACTGAAGAGAAGGATCTGGGATAAATCTTGGAGTGGATTTGTACATTGGAAATGAGAGTGAACACCTAAAATGTAAATTTGGGAATAAACTGTTGGAAGTTTGGCTTTGGGTAACTTTTGGTGGGTCCCATTGAGTTTGACCAAAGTCAATATTTATACACATTCTATGTTATACCATGAAGCAAATTGATGTTCTGGTGTAAGCCAAATTATGAGTGGAATTCATAGTAATTAGACCTCAAAGTTAGACATTTATGAGCCCTTAAATGACAATAATGAAATGGGTTGATTGTCATCCCACATGGGTTAGGAAGGCAAAATCTTCCTTTTTGTCGGTGGATATAAAAAGGCTTTTGTGCCATCCCACATGAAAATGAGAAGGGTATTTGAAGTGCCATAAATTACTTGGCATTTCATACACTCATGTTCAAGTTACATATGAGGTGGGCTTGAACCTTTCCCCACACGCGGGCTCGCTCGGCACGGCACGGCTGGGCTAGGGGCGATTTGGGCAAATGGTTCGGTTTGGGGCCTATCTTTTTGGACAAAATTCATTTGAGACTTCAGTATTTGCAATTTGGTCCCTAACGAAATTCGGTTAAATCCGTCGGCACTGCACGGCTTGACTGGGCAAGGCTAAGGGCGATTTGGGCGAATGGTTCGGTTCGGGGCCTATCTTTTTGAACAAATTCATTTGAGGCTTTAGTATTTGCAATTTGGTCCCTAACGAAATTCAGTTAAGCCCATCAGAATCCTAACCGGACTGTAACTGTGCAGTTTCTTTCTATGCAAGACAGAAATTCTTTGAGTCGATCAGAATTAGGAGTCCGTCTCCTTGTCGAATTATGAAGCTCTAAATCGTGTATAAATAAACGATCCCTCTCCTCAGAATAATACATACGAAAATACTCTCTTGTATTTTTCCTCTCTATATTTTGTTCTAAAGTTTCAGTTTGTGTGCTAACGGCGGTGAGATTAATGCGACTGAGATAGGACCGAATTTGAACCCGTACCTGCTATGCAACCGTTCCTGGTACGTGTTCTGTGATCGTTTCATCATCGAAAGAATTTTTCTGTACCCGAAGCAGCACCAGTAGAGGGCAATAATTCTTCTTAGGACAGTCTTCTCAAAAGGCGGCTCGATCTGATTGATAAGTTGTTCTAACTCTTTTTTTTGTTTATGTTTGTTCTACTGTTACTATTGTTTTTGCTGGATCTGTTTGCTATTGGCTTAATAAATTATTACTGTTCTTTCATGATTTGCTCCTGATTAAATCGTAATTAATCTGTTGCTGCTACTGTTATAAATTCCAACATAAGCTTGAAATTTTGTTTGTGCCCTCAAAGAAATTAAACTTTGGCTTTGTTAGAACACAATCAAACTTCGGGTTTGACGTTGCTCAAGTTGCTGATGGCCGACTTTTGGAGACCTTGATTTTGCCCAAACCCAAATAAATTTTTAATTTTTTGACTGTGGTTGTGGTTTGAAATTGGTGGTTTGGTGCGGCGGTGGTGTCTCTGTGGTTATTGATGGCAACATCTGTCATGGTGGCGGCTACGTAGTGGGGTGGCGAAGGAGGACGAAAGGGAAAGTGCGGTGTGGGCGGAGGAGATGAGAAGATGAAGGAGAGAGGGAGAGAGATAATATGGTTGAAGTTCGTTAAAGTCGATTAAGGCAAATGTGTTATATGAGATTATTTTTAATTTATGAGGCTAATGTTATATAAGGGTACATTTGAAAATTTAATTAAATTTTCTGTTAAGTTATTTAATAGTCGTTAAATAATTTAATGACAGTTGGAAAAAATAACGATTGTTAGAAAAACTGACTCAATGAACAGTGCTTTGGTGAATTTTGCTAATAAAACTATAGTACACAATATACATTTAATGTTTAGCCAGTCCAGAGGTAATTGTTATTATGAGATAGTAAGCGGGTCACTTAATAGGGATGCCCAACACCGGTTCCGGTTCGCCATTTATGTGAACCTTAACCGGCCCTTGGTTACACCGGTTCTGGTCATCACAATCCGGTTCCGGTACGGTTCCGGTCCGGTTCCACACTACATTTTTTTATTTTTTTATCATACAATAATGAATAAACAGGTTAAAATTTATTGAAAAACAAAGGATTTTTTTATTTATCATACAATAATGAATAAACATGTTAAAATTTATTGAAAACAAGGGATTTTTATTTTTTTTAATGGAAACGCCAATCCGGTTCCGGTCCGCAATTTATGTGAACCTTAACCAGCCTTTGGTTACACCGGTTCCGATTAACTCGCCGGTTCGCTCCGGTTCCGGGCTTCTCCGGTCCGATTTTCCGGTTCTGGGCCAGTTCGGTATTCCCTATCACTTAGGCAATTAACTCAAACAATTTATAGATTTTTGTGCACGTGAAAAGCAATCTGTATCGTTAGCAACTTAGCATAATTTTTTAAGGACATTTTGTGGAATATTCCGTGTGGTTGGTCGCGTGGCAAACACACACATTAACCGGGTCAACCCATTTCACTGCCCTTTTCCCAGTCAGTAGATGGTTCGGGTCGGGTTCCCCATCTTCTATGAAAAACACACAACGCACAACTCAGATCCCTCTTTCTCTCTCTCTCTCGCTTCACAGCTCCAGAGCTCTCTTCCAAAACAATGGCGGCCTTGACCCGCCTCCTGAAACCCTCCTCCTCACTTTCCCTACTCAGGAGGTCTTTATCCGTATCCGCTTCCCCGTCTCCACCGGAAACTCGCCGCAATTCCTCTACCTACGCCGCCGATCCCAAATCTAGGAACGTCCAGTGGGTCTTTCTAGGTATTCCCGGCGTCGGAAAAGGCACTTACGCTAGCCGTCTTTCCACTCTCCTCGGTGTCCCTCATATCGCCACCGGCGATCTCGTCCGTGATGCTCTTCAATCCTCTGGCCCTCTTTCCAGTCAGGTACTTTTAGATCTCAAAATTTTGCATTTTCTTGTTACTTTTTCTTGTGATTTGCGTTGGATTTTTATGTAATTTACAGCTCAATCTTTAGTTTTTAGGTTTCAATTGCCGTTATTTATGATGGATGAACTTAAAGAGTCGACTTTTTTGGAATTTTGGAGCTCAAGTATAGGTTTTATATCCAGTTTTGGTATAATTATTTTGGCATAAAATTCAACCCTCTATGTTTATAAGTGGTAATAGTGGAATACAGTACCTATTTTCAATCATATGCTACCCTGGGAAGAACCCCAAAAAAAAAAAAAGATTGAGAACAGGTTGAACTAAATCCTGCTATAAACTGGACTATTCTCGGATTTCAGATCTGTAACTCTCCAAAAGATCCTAGAAAGAACAAATGGGAGAATGAGTTTCACTGAGGCCTACGTATTTTCTATTCCTGTTTTTGCTTGATTCTAGAAAACCAACTAGTAACAGTCAGTCTGCACTACTACTTCCGTCCCAAATTGATCTCCCCATTTGCCATTTTTTCATTGTCCCAAAAAGTTCTTCCCATTTCTACAATTTAGGCTTAAAAGTTAATAAATAAAACATGACTAGTGAAGCAAGTGTTCATATCCTCAAAAAGTTTGAATAGTCATATGGGAAGATTATTTTGGGATGTAGGGAGTATATTTTATTTTATTGTCTTGATCATTGAGCATGCTACATCAACATGCAGTGCATTGAAATTGATGCTCTTTAAACTATTGGGTGTTTGAAAATATGCAAAGAATGTGCGACTGTTCATAAGCTCAATTTATTGGTGCCATGCTTTGAGAGTCCCTGTTCTTTTATATATATATATATATATATATATATACACACACACACACATATATATTGTCCAAGTTTATCATTTGCTTGTTTGTTATCTTTCAGCTTAAAGAGATTGTAAATCAAGGGAAGTTGGTTTCGGATGAAATTATCTTCAACTTATTATCAAAGAGACTCGAGACTGGAGAATCAAATGGTGAATCAGGATTTATTCTCGATGGTTTCCCTCGAACGATAAGACAAGCTGTAAGCACCTTCGTTTCATTAATTGCCAATTTCTTCCTTTCAAGTTATATTTTTCTTTCCCATGAGTTTGGAGTCGCGATAAATGAGTGTCCCATGTTTCAAAATAGCCAACAATGTTCACAAACTCTATTTTTCTTAACGAGCATGTATCAGTTTCTTAATGAAACTGAAAGCTCTTAAACTTGAAAAAGTATCCAAGAAATCAGTCTCTTCTTCTTCTCTTCTCCATCATTTTGCTCTATGGAAAAGACACAGAAAAAAATATGCTTTTATGTGTGTAAATGGTGCTTGGAAGAAAAAATTATGTTTCGGCTGAGTTGTTTCCAGCTTCGCAATAGAGGTGCCTGAATATCTATGCATGATTGGCCAACGACTAGTCTTGTGTGTGTAATTGTGTACATAACCTCTCATCTCAATTGCTGAAGGTTTATGATGTGAATCCAGGAAATCTTGGATGAGGTGACAGAAATTGACTTGGTAGTTAATCTCAAGCTCAGAGAAGATGTGTTGGTTGAGAAATGCCTTGGGCGAAGAATATGTTCAGAATGTAAGAAAGGTTTCAATGTGGCAACAATTAATGTCAAACCCGAGAACGGAAGGCCAGGAATGAGCATGGACCCACTTCTACCACCTGCTCACTGTTCTTCCAAGCTCATTACCCGTGCTGATGACACCGAAGCTGTTATAACTGAACGGATTCGTATATACAAGGAAAAGGTACTATTTTGTCTCTGTAGAAGCTTTTATTAAGATGCATTTTTTAGTTCTTGGAATTGACATCCAAAATTTCACCGTATACCTTCTCTCCTCTCTCTAGGTAGAATATACTCCCTCCGTCCGATTTCAAATTAGACAAAATTGGATGGCACGGGGATTAAGGAAAATTTCTACAAGATTAAGGTGTTGTGAGTAATGGAAAGTGGGGTAAGGGTTGTTAATATGACAAGTGAGCCTCACTAAGTAAGTACTCCCTTGTCACGAAATAAATGTCCTACTTTCCATTTTCGTTTGTCCCAAAATAATTGTCATATTACTAAAAATAGGGTATGATGTTTGGTGATCATCCTCTATTACCCATTCTAATAGGCACAAGCGTTGCAGTGTCATAGGAAGTGTCGCTCTATCCATATGAATAGATTGGGGCAATCAAGGAAACATAACTAAAAGCTTAAAAACATTGACTTGTCAACTATGACATTTATTCCGGAACAGAGGGAGTAATATAAGACTTTCTATTTTGAGCATGTCTAATTTCAAATGGGATGACCAAAATGGAAATTTGTCTAATTTGAGATGGGATGGAGGGAGTATATACATGTGTATGTGTGTGTACCATTCAAACACAAGATTTTGAAGTAATAAAATCCTTAATCTATTATAGACTAGAATTTTCCATCTTCGTAATTTGAACCATCATGATGATTTTTTAATTCATGTTTTGTACAGAGCCAACCCGTTGAGGATTTTTACCGAAATCAAGGAAAATTAATGGAGTTCGATTTGCCTGGAGGAATCCCAGAATCCTGGCCAAAGTTGCTGGAAGCTCTAAACCTAGACGAACAAGAGGAAAAGCGGTCTGCTGCTGCTTAGATTTGGCTTTCTTTTTAGCTGCTTTGTTCCCTACCTAGTTATTATTTGCATGTGTTGAGCACATGCCTCGCAGTTTTGCAGAAAGATAAGAAGGCACTTTATTTTTCTCATAATAACGAAACTTGAGTTTTGTTCAGCCATTAAATTGGGATGGCTGCAGTAGTTTTGTTGTAACTATATATGAGCGGAGAGAACAATTTATCACGTGACTGACGTTTTAACTCAAATCTGTCTTCTTTCAACACAATAAGTATATACAGGAGGCATTTTATGATCAATGGGTCATAAATTTATTCTCCCAAGTTCTCATTTCTTTCTTTATTCTAGTTAGATCAGTCATATAATACAATTGTGCTGCATAGTCATTTTTCTGACATGCTTCACTGTGGACAAGTTTGTTACTTACTTGATACACCGCTTATATATGTATATGTGTGTGTATATGTATGTTATATGTGTATTTTGCATCCAAAGTCGTCGTCAACTGAGATGTGCCTAAATTAGGAACAAAAGCATGTGATAATGGATGGCGAAAAGACAAGTTGAAACTTGCCCAGAATGCATAGCTTAGGTGTATTTAGTGTCTGAAAAATGACCAAATTTGAGCACATGATGTGGTTCTTTCTTTGGTAACATAGAGTCGCAAATTAGGTAAACTGAACCATCCATTGGTCAGCTGTTCATTGCATACCTGATCTTAAAGATCCTATGTATTATGGGTCTAAGTCGTGTAACACAGACGGCTAATCCGTATTAAGAGCATTGTACTCAAGCTTGTTTTGTAGCCAGCCTATTATAAAAGCAAACAGAGAGGAGAGCTTTCAAAGCTTCTGTGCCTCTGGCAGTAAGCATGGAAGCAACGGGCAGAATGTAACTAGTAATGCTGGAAATGGTTGTTGAGGGTAGCTCCGGGAGGTGGACATGGCGATGATAGTGGGAGAAATCGAATAAGCAAATCTGCTCGGCGAGAATCTGTCTTGACCAAGTTCAAGTGCTCCCACAACAAGGTAACATACTCTCTTACGCTTTGGTTTTATTCACTCTTGAATTATTCTGTGTTGTAGAATGAAATCAGATTTGTTTTTTCATTACATTGTCTTTATTTGTGGATGGATTCAATAGAGTAAGATGTTGCTTGAAATTGCAGTGCAATGAGGGGCTAAATGGTCCTTTTTCTTGATGAAAACACTCGAGAGAAGCCATTTTTTGAAAAGTTTCTCATTCTTTGATTCAACTGAGAAATGCACACACTCACCTGAATGTGAATTTGGCATGTTTGACTTTGAAGCAGATGGTTTGTAGATGGAATATGGTGAGATTTTAGGGTGGAGAATAAAGTATGTTACTCTATCTATCTTGTCCCGCTTTATGGTTATTACTTTCCTTTTTGGTATGTCACAAGTTAAAGTTCGTACTTTACTTTATCACCTAAAATAATGGACGTTGAGCCCCACTTGTCATTCTCACAACAAAAACTCCCTACCCACTTTCTCTGGATTTCGAACCGCTCCACCCCGGTTCACCCAATGGTGGAGATTAGAGCCACCTCATTTTTTTTGTTCGACGGATGAGATGTGTCCGAGCTCGGTAGGACCCACAAAAATTGAAATCATTTTAGCCGCACAGATGATGAGCTCGCCTATGTGGCCTTGATCGGAGCCGTTGGGTGGAGGGGTGGAGCTAATTTGGGTGGAGCGGTTCCGGGTCCACTTTCTCTTTTCTATTTTACTTTTCATACATATAATACTTTACTTTTTTTAAAAAAAAAATCTTGTGCAAAGTTAAAGTAGGAACTTTAAATGGAACGGAGGGAGTAATTGATCTTGTGGTACCTACTTTTTATTTCTCGTGTAATAAAAAGAATAAATATACACACAATTTTGCAAGTAGATTTTTTTTTTTACATTCTGTAATTTAGGAAGAAACTAGTTTTTCCTAAAAAAAAAACTACTTATAAATACTCCCTCTGTCCCATTTTAAAAGTCAAAAAATTCCTAAAAAAACGTCTCACTTGAGTCAAAATTCTAAAATGGAAAGTGGGTTTCTACATGTCATACTCACAACAATTATCCACTAACTTTTTTTTACTCCACTTTCTCTCTCCTACCTAATTATCAACACTTACAACATATCTCTTTTTTTTAATTGTTGAACCTATTCATTTTTTTTACTCTTAAAATAAAACGGAGGGAGTAGATAATTTACAGTATGAAATAAGAATGAGAATGAAAATTAAGGTGATAAGGTATACCCAGGCCCAGCCAGCTACCATTCTATTAGCATTTGAATTTTTGGTGGAATGTACTAACCAATCACGTGCCCTCAACTGCCGGCCCAACTAACATTCCCTCCTTTTCAACTACCTCACACATTTAACAATTTATCCAATGAAATATTTTTCCAGGGACAAAAATTTATGCAAGCAGCAATTTTGACCATGAAATAATAATAAAAAATTTATTTAACAGTATGCATCAATATTTTTCGAGACTATAAAACTATTTATTTATTTTTAATACACTCTCTGCTCCCTTTAAATTGCAAAATTTGTCATTTTGAGTGTCTCATAAAAATTGCAAAATTTAAAAGTAGTGTTTTTTTGGACCCGGAACCGCTCCACCAATTTTAGCTCCACCCCTCCACCCAACGGCTCCGATTAAGGCCACATAGGCGAGCTCATAAGTTGATTTCAATTTTTTGTGGGTCCTACCGAGCTCGGACACATCTCATCCGTCGACACAAAATCCAATGAGGTGGCTCTAATCGGAGCCAATGGCTAGAGCGGGTGGAGCGGTTCGAAATCCTGTTTTTTAAAATAATTTTCAATTAGTGGGACCCACTTGTCATATTTACATCAACTAACCTACATAGGCACATACTATTCTCTACTCACTTTCTCTCTCCTATCCAACTATACGCTCTCACAACCGGCTGAAAGTCAGACTCAAATTTTTGGTTGAACAAAAAGAAGCTTTTAGAAGAAAAAAAAAAAAAGGGAGATATTTTGCTCTAATCAATCTCAGTGGGCCTCATTTACAAAAATATCCTTTTTGAATCTCTCTCTCTCTCTCTACACATTTGACGTTGTTTACTGTAAAAAAGCAGCAATTTTGACCTTTCTCTCTGTGTGGTCCAAATTGTTTACCATGTCCCCATGCCTGTAGTTCTAATTTCTTGCTTATCACTTGACCCATTTCCCATTCTTTTTTCTGGTTAAGGGTTTTGTAAATTTACATATTGCTCTGGAAATTTACAAAGAAAAATTGAATCTTTTTACATTCCAGGTTAGTTCTCTCTCTCTCTCTCACACACACACACACACTTATACACAGAGATATCCAGTATGAATGACTTCATAGGTGTAGTTGGATAATAACTGGCGATTGGTTTTCATGGTTTTGTTTTTTGTTGTTAGATATCATTTTGTGGGTTCAATTTGATTGAATTTATTATTAATTAGTTCTATTGGCATCTATCAAGATTTCACTGCCCTAAAGTAGTGTATTTTTTATTAATTTCTTTTTAATAAGTAAATTATACTCCCTCCGTCCCAAAATGATCTTCATATTTTTTCGCTGTCATAGCGAATAAACTTTGAGCAATAATTTAAATTATGGAAATCTAAAACTTGTTATTGATACATCATCAACAATACTATCAATATCAAGTTTTAGATTTTCATTACGATAATCATATCAACCTAAAATTATTGTTCAAAGTTCCTTCGCGATAAGATCGAAAAAAGTATGAATATCATTTTGGGATGGAGGGAGTATCTTATAGAGGACTTCATATAAAATACGTTTGGGGGTTTGTTCTTTCTTGAGTGAGGATTGATGCCAATTTCATTATTATTAACTCAACATGCTACATAACACATTAAGTTTTTTGGGTGCTGTCCTATTTTAGGCTGGTGAACTTTTTCATATTCAAGAAATATAATTAATTGGGCAATACTAGGGGCACAAAAGAAATTTAGAAAATGATGGATACAAATTGAAGTGGCGATATTTTATTGGTTGCATCGGTTGTGGACCTGGCACACTCTAATTAAAAGCACCAATAAAAATCATGACACCTCATTTTGTAAGCTAAATTTTGTGAACTTTTTGTGACGTTATATTTACCCTAATTGTAACAAGTTCATAACGCTCGCGTGTTGGGCAATGTTTAGAAAGAATCAAGAAGATGAACTTGCACCAATCTCTTGATCTACATCCATTCATACTAACGGATATTAAATCGTTTTATTATGAACGATTCTGATTTAGCGTCATGCTCATGGTTGCAAGTAGAGGTTATTGACGGACAAGAGAACATTTTGATGGATTTGTGTGTCGCTTATTTCAGTCCCTGAACAAGTAAAGCTAACAAAAAACATGCTCCGACTAGCTAGCTAGCTAGCTACTTTTGTTTTCATAAATCCAATGGATTTAAAAGAGACGGAGAAGACAGTTGTAGCGAAACCAGTACCTTCTCGGCCTACTACTTCCTCAACAAACTTTAGGTCTTTCTCCGAGCTCCTTGCTGGTGCCATCAATGTCACACCCTCGTCTGAAGCTGCAGTGATTGCCATTAAACCAAAGACCATACGGTTGAAGCCTATTGGGAGCTCTCCTTCAGTTCATCAGGTTATCTTTTCTTTTTATTTTCTGGAGGTAAATAATACTCCCTCCGTCCCTAAATGAATGTCCGAAAATTTTCAAACTTGCTCTTGATCGACAATCATTTTGGGACATAGGGAGAAATTGGTTTGGTTCCTGGGCACTTATTTATCATTAATGCATCGTATAGTTTCAGGCAGAGGTACTTGGGGCCGGAGTGGAATCAACAAGCAAGCCTACTGTAGTGTACAAACCTTTGGCGAAAATGGTATCAAGTACAACAGTTTCTCTATTGACCAATACGGTAAGAATCTACTCTTTTGGGACAAAGATTTTAAGGAACCAAATAATGCAAGTTTTAGTGATTCAAGAATGTTAACTAGCGGACATTGTTGAATGTCCTTCGTTGTGTTTGAAAGAAAGGAAGTTGAAAAAATTTCGTTCTTTAGGCCTAATAACATGTACATACACAGTTTCTATTTGTATATTGGTAAAATACTCTGTATATCCTCTCCATAAGATCCATGGCCTGTATTTTGAGATGTCTATCTTTTGTTTGTCCAGGATATTTCTAACTTAAGTCACCAACAAGCTCTAGCTCGGGTTGAGGCCCATGCCCAAACCTCTGACCAGATCAATCACCATCTGACTTATGATCCTTACTCAAATGTCTATCAGAAATTTCCATCACATTTAGAGACGGACAACTCAATAGGTTCTTCGAAAATGGGATCAGAGAAAGACAAGAACTCAAAACCACATGCAAGTACAGAGGACCGTCCCTCATATGATGGATATAATTGGAGAAAATACGGACAAAAGCAAGTTAAAGGAAGTGAATACCCAAGAAGTTACTACAAATGCACCCATCCGAGTTGCCCGGTTAAAAAGAAGGTAGAAAGATCAAGTAACGGGGAAATTGCAGAGATTGTTTATAAGAGCGAGCATAATCATTTGAAGCCACAGATTTCTGGGCGAAACACATCGTGTGGCCAAGAAAAAGTAGTGTCGAATAGCACACTTGATGGTGGAGTTGAAGGGTTAGATAGTCCAACTGAAAATCAAGATGCGGTTTTTGGGTCATCTTCAAATTTAACTAATTTGGTCAAAACTCCATCTTGTAGCGCTAGTCGGGATTGTGAAGAGGGAACCAAAGTAATGGAGGCTGCAACTCGTGAGCCCAAAACTAAGAGGAGGTAAGAGATTATAATCCCCTCCCCTCTTTGTTTCTCTTTCTCTCTTATTTCTTTATACTCCCTCCGTCCCCAAAAGATAGTTCCACTCGACTTTCATGGTCAACTCAATTGAACTTTGACCATAATTTTATGAAAAATTGTTATTAAAAGTATACCTTATGGTATATCGGTAAAAACATTTGAAATTGCATAGGGATAGCTAGAGTCTTCTAAATTTATGGTTAAAGTTTAATTGAGTTGACCATAAAAGTCAAAGTGCGACCATTTTTTGGGACGGAGGGAGTAATTGTCTTCTTTTGCTTCGAGAGAGCCTTGTTTACTTTTGCCAATGTGGGGTATTGACTTGATAAACTTGATGTTACCTAGAACTTAGATCGATGGATATTCCATTTTCGTATTTACTCGCTTCAAATATTCAAGAACGATAAGCCCTCGATTTCTGTCCTCTTTTACAGGAAAAAACTGAAACAGTCCAATGAAGCAGTGATTTCAGGTGACAGTGTTCAAGATCCTCGCTTTGTGGCTCAAACTCCAACGGATTCTGAGATTACAGGAGATGGATTTCGCTGGAGAAAATACGGGCAGAAAGTTGTGAAGGGGAATCCATATCCCAGGTTACATTTTACTTCTTAACTTTTAATGTGCGTAAATTAAATTAATTGTTCTTGTCTCGTGTATTAGTATCACGTGTGCCCATTCAAAAGATTTTAGGCCCCCCGGAAAATGGATGGATAAAGAGATTAATTTCCTTGTTAGGTAGAACGAAAAATTGGAAAAATGGGAACCTTCTGGCCACGTTCTCTCATCCTATCCTGGAAATGATTTTTTTTTAAAAAAACAAGATTGAATGCGTGTTGAATAAATAATTGATCTTTGCAGTGTTCCTAACTCATCGACTATAATAATGCAATGTGTACCTTCCAATTTTCCCTCCTACGTAACTCAAACAAATATGTATGAAAGATCATTTTGGGACGGAGGTAGTATATTACACGCACTCACATTTTTCTTCTTCTTATCCTTCCTACCAGACATACCATACGCTTTTAATTTTTATTCACTTTTTCATCATTTAATCGTACCAAACCCTTTCGGTTGTTTTAAAGAAAATATTTAATGCCTTTCAAAAAAAAAAAAAAAAAAATGAAGAAAGCAATGGCGGAGCCACTCAGGGGCAATTGCCCCCCCCTTGAGTGTTTTTTTTTTTTTTTTTTTTTTTTTTTTTTTGTGGCCCTCTGGCTAAACGATATGATGACCCTGGTATAGATGACTGGATGGGCCTTTTGCCTAAAATGTGAGATCAATACGAATTTAGAGCAATAATATTAATTAATTCAATTATCGTAATGAAAGTGTAAAACTTGTTATTAATAGTATTTATAATAGTGTATCAAAACAAATATTATATTTTTATTATGAAATTGAATTAAACTAAAATTATTATCTAAAGTTCTTTCGCTCTAACATACAAAAAAAGAGTGAACAACATTTTGAGACGGAGTGAGTATTTTGCAGTTGAAACGGAATGAGTATTTTGCAGTTGAAGGAGTCATTCACTCGGGTCCAACAAATATGGTGCTTTACTTTACATGGCACCAATATACTCTACACTTTTGGTGGCCATGCCGTTTTTGTTTTAATGATTTTGCAATGCAAGCAAATAGCATCAACCTTGTCCAATAATTCTCAAATTTTACGTGGAGGAAATTGTCTATGCATTTTACTACCTCCGTCCAACTTGAAGAGGTTGATATTCCTTTACGGATTGTCTCACTTGAAGGGTAACTTGCATCTTTGGGTAAAAAAAAAAATCGGGGGCAGCCCCCCGTTCATCATTCCTTTGCGCTAAAATTCCTTGCCCCCCTTCCTTAAATTTCTGGCTCCGCCACTGGAAGAAAGATCACATATATGGGAATATGCTTAGAGGATCAGTGACTATGCTTTAAGGATCTTCTTATCAAAAAATGAAAAAATGCACGAAAAATCAAATGGAATATGGTTTCTTTCTTTTAAGTTTCCTCCATAGTAAATCATCGAGTGCTCACTGCTTCTTTTCGTCCTTCAGTCCACAACACACTTAGATTGTCTAGTCAACATTCTCGACATACGGACTTTCTCATTATCTCGTAATAATAATGTAAATTATAGGCTTGCCACAGAGATATGCGAGGCATGAAAATGAAAACCAGTAAAAGATGTTGAAGCTGATGTAATTCATGTAATAGCTAGAAAAATTACTAGCATTTTCTACCTGCACTATTGCAAAATATACATTTGTATTTTTATTTTTTTTACATATACTGTATATATTTTTTAACTTGCCTGCAGAAGTTACTATCGGTGCACTGGTCCCAAATGCAACGTTCGAAAGCATGTTGAAAGAGCAGCAGATGATCCGAGCGCGTTCATCACGACTTATGAGGGGAAACATAACCATGAAATGCCAGTCAAGCTAACAACAAGTAGAGCAGCTGACTGATTCAAAGACTATGACTTCAAAGGACAGATAATGACTGATAGATAATATTACTCCTTCCGTCCCAAATTAAATGTCCAAATTTTTTCATATTTGCTCTTGATCAAGAACTTGAAAATTTCTGGACATTCATTTTGGGACGGAGGTAATCAACAATTTTCTCAGCATATATATACTTTCTCTGACAATGAGATTCAGATACATAATGATATTTAGTTTTTTGTTTACTACTCCCTCCCCCCCCCCCCCCCCCCCCCGGTCCGTTCCAAAATGATCTTCCTATTTGACTATTCAAACTTTTTAAGGGTACGAACACTTGCTTCATTTGTCATGTTTTCTTTATGCATTCTTAAGCTTAAATTGTAGAAATGTGAAGAACTTTTTGGGACAATGAAAAATGGCAAATAGGAATATCATTTTGGGACGGAGGGAGTATTTGATTAAATAGTAAAAATGATAAGAGAAGGGCTATTATCACTTCAACTTTCATGGTACAATTTATGAAGCCTTTGGTACAAGCAGGGATTGACTGCCAATACCAATTTTCGGACAATTTGGAAAAAGCAAAGTTTTGGATCCAAACGTTGTGAAGTGATAGGTTCTACAGAAATTAAAAACTACACATTATAGATATAAATTACTGTTCTCTTTATCGCGGAGTTTTGGCCAATAGAAATTACTCCATCTGTCCCGAAATAAATGTCATAGTTGTTGACAAGTCAATGTTTTTAAGTTTTTAGTTATGTTTCCTTAATTGTCTCAATCTATTTCTATGGGTAAAGTGACACCTCCTATGATATTGTAATGTGTCTATTAGAATGGGTAGTATAGGAAGATCACTAAACTTCGTACCCTATTTTTAGTAAGATGATATTTATTTTAAAACAAACTAAAATGGAAAATAAGATATTTATTTTTGGGACATAAAGGAGTATAAATTGGTCACATACATGAGGTTTACTTGGACATACTAACCCCCTTCAAAAAAGAAAAAAGTTTGATGGCTACCTTTTGCACTATTTGTTTACTCATACCTTATTGTTTGTATCATAAATGAACAAACATAAAAAACACAAGTAATTGACTAAAGTAAAGTTAATTGTGTCAATGAACTTTGATTTTTTCCCCCATTTGATATAGAAAAAGTATACTTATATATAGATTGATATATTGTTCCTTTGCACACTTTTTGAATATATTATTATTGAAAAAGTTTCTTATATCATCACATAATAAGTGTTGCAGATGATCTGTCATTACTTAAAAAATACTGATAATTGTTTCTATTTTATTTGTACAATGATAAAATTTCACAAAAATTGTGTCTATATATAGAATCTTTTATTAGAAAGGCCATATGTATTTTAAAATGGACCAAAAAAAAAGTAAGATATTGATATGAAACAGAAAGTTTTTGTGCCAAGCGTGTGGGAGAGTAGTTTGTTTTTAAAAATGGTCCCTAAATTTTTTATTTTTTTTTACAAGCTACTTGGTACGATTCCTTATTGGAGTTTCACCACGTCAGAACCTATTACATTTAGTTTGAAAGAAATCTTGCGCCATCTGGATGATCACCTGCAGAAGGTGCGACCTCCACCTAAGTGGTTGCGCCATCTGGATGATCACCTGCAGAAGGTGCGACCTCCACCTAAGTGAAAGCCTTACCCACACACCCGGATACCATTGGGCCAAGAGGCCCTTGGTCTAAACAGTTTGGTAAAATATCACTTTCTTTACTGAGCCATGATGAAGGATTTTAAGGAGTTCAAATCAAAGTTGTGTTATTCCATGTACCACAAGTTATCTAACGGGTTACAGTTTTTAAGATTGACATTATATTGATATTATCCAAACATATAAACAGTTGAATTACAAGTGGTACAGAGAATGACACACAAAATGGTACAGAAAATCCCGACTCAATTTTAAAGAGAATATTAATCTCGAGCCGCTTCTTTGTCTCTACTTTAATTGTCTCTAATTATGTTGGACCTTGTAGCCTCTCCTTACTTATTTTACTCATTTTCACAAGCCTCGAACTTCGTGATTATATACTCTTCTTGTTCAAATTAGTTCTTGCTTTTGGATGAACATTTTGATCTAAAATAATTACTAGTATAGTTTTTGAGTTAAAAGCATTAATATTTTTCTTTGTCCTTGTACCGAAACTTGTTACTCCCTCTCCCTCTGTCCCTAAATGAGTGTCCATTTTCAAGAAATCTTTGTCCCTAAATGAGTGTCTTTTTTGAACATAACTTTTTCCCTAAACGTTTTTTTTCGAATTTTTTTTCGCCGGTTTCTTTATACGTGCAAAACTAAAGGTTTGGAAAGGAGATTACAAGATTATATATGAATCGTTGTTACCAAATTGTTCAAAAAGTTGATATTTTCAGTGTCCTTTAAAATAAAATTTGGACACTCATTTAAGGACAGAGGTAGTACATATTATTGACTGATTTATTATGTGAAGTAATGTAAGAGAGATAATAAGTATAAGTAATTTTGATACATTTGTCATTTAGTTATTTGTCATTTGGTTATAGTAATAATTATCTCTTTAAAATTTGTGAAAAGTCCAAAAGCGACAGCCAGTCTGAGAAATACTCCCTCTGTCCTAATCAAATTAGGACAAATTTCCATTTTGGGTGTCCCATTCGAATTAGGACAATCCAAAAATGAAAGTATTTTATTTAATAAGACCCACATTCATACTCACAACAACTTTCCACACATTATTCTCTACCCCCACTTTCTCTCTCCTACTTCACTTTTCATACTCACAACACATACTCCACTCACTTTTTCCTTAAACACCGTGCCCAACCCAAAAATACTAATTCGGGTGGGAACAGAGGAAGTATATTTTTTCCAATCATCTGTAACAGTAATACGATGATTCAACAAGTTAGTTAGTACTACACTTATCTTCGTGAAAATTGGTTATTTTGTACAGTAGCAAGATGCTAAATGACATTAAAGTGCAAAAATAATACTAGTAAGCTTTATTGTCAAAGGAGCGACCCAGTGGTAAAGCTAAGCCTCACCCTAGGTGAGCGCTAGGGTTTCGATCCCTCTCCTCACCTCCTTATGGCGTGAACATCATAAAAAAAAAAAAAAAAAAAAAAAAAAAAAAAAAAAATTGTCCTTAGCTGAATTTGAGTTTGACCTTTAAAAATGTCAGATTTCCTTGCATATATGTAAGACAATAAGTTTATAAAATGGATAATTAGATATTTATTTATCATTTTTTAATCATAAATATATCGACGGTTATACAAAATAATTTCATGCGTGAATACGTAACACTCTTTTATGTTATGAGAACCTTTGGAGATGAGAAGTGGCATTCCAAAAATTCAAACAAAGTTGACAGATGCTGGCTGTAAAGGTAATTAATTACCAATTCAAAGTCAACTTTGTGACAGATCATGCCAAGCAACAAAATTATAGCCTTAGCAATCATTCTGTTAAACTTCTATAATTACACAAAATAAATACTCCCTCCGTCCGATTTGAAATTGAAAAAAAAAAAAAAAAACACTCATGACACAAGAATTAAGTGAAAAAGGTGATGTGTTGTGAGTGTTGATAATTGAGTGGAAGAGAGAAAGTGAAGTAGGAAATAGTAAGGGGTTAGTTGATGTGAGTATGAAAAATGGGTCCCAAGTTTTGTAATTTCAAATGGGACGGATGGAGTACTTCTTATGTCCTATAATTATGTGTACAAATTTTGTTTTTGGGCATCTCATTAATAAGTCAATTTTTTTTTACAATCACAAAGAATATTTACTATTTTTTTCACTCATTCTCTCTCGTACTTTACTTTTATACACACAATACCAATCATTCTACTATTCATCATTTAATTTTCGTACACAACTCATTTTATATGCACATAGTTATGGGATAAAGAGATTACTCCTATACATACATGACTTCCATGCTTTTCAAATAAAACACAAATTATTACTAGTACAACATACTCCATCTGTCCCAAAATGATCTTCACGTTTGACTATTCAAACTTTTTAAGGACATGAACACTTGTTTCACTAACCATGTTATGTCTATCTACTTTTAAGCCCAAATTGTAGAATTTGAAAGAACTTTTTGGGACAATAAAAAATGGCAAATGAGAAGATCATTTTGGGCCGGAGGGAGTAGTATGGACTAGCTTACCTAAATGTACAGAAAAATAAAAGGTTCACTTTTGAACTTTTTAGATAATCTTCACTTCATGATTATTTTGTGAAACCATTTTAGTAAAACACAAATGCATCAATTAGTGAATGAATGTCCATTTTTTTGTTAAGTTATTTTATTATTTTGCTAATTATCATGCTCTAGTTTACACATATTCATAATTTTATATGATGAAATTATTATTGGTTTTATGTTAAATAATGAGTGGTTCTCCTTGTTAAAATCTATCTTTTCTTCCTCAAAATGATTTTTTTTTTTGAAATTTAAATCAAAATTAGCATTTATTATTTAAAAAGTATTTTGTCTCTCAATAACATTTAACCAGTAATTTTTCTTCATATATCATTATATACATGAAAAACGAGAAGTTAAAAGTGTATATCAACGATACATATATCCATTTTCATTAGTAAATTTCCATATCAGAGCTGACATTAATCTGGGAAAAAAATACTTTAAAATTACAATATTTTTATTGATATGTATACATAAACACCTTTAATATGTTAATTACATGTCATTTTAAACTTATGAAAAATAAGTATATAAAAAAAGACAAATTCTCAAATACACCGGGTGTACGGCGTGCGACGGGCCGCTCCACGGACCGCCCCGCCCGCCCGCCTCTCCTCCACTCCAGAAGCGACACGTGGCGCGCTGTGAGCCACACCTGGTTCACCCAACCGCGCGCTGCCACGTGTCGTTTTAAAAAAAAAAACCCAATAACTTTAAAATGCTATATCTTGAGATGTATAACTCAGAAAAAAAAATACCGTTTTGTTCGTCTCGACGAGACGAATAAAACTACATAGGTCATGATATGGTTTGATTTTTTTTTTTAAAAAAAAATTAGTTGCTTGTCAGCTGAGATGTAACACTCTGATCTGATAAAAGTAACACTTTCATATTCAAAAAGTAACACTTTTTACAGTCAAATGTAACATCAATTTTACAAAAAAAAATGGGTTTACATTTCAATTGTTACTTTCTCAATAAAAAATTATTACATATCATATATAATGTTACATTTAAGAATATAAAATGTTACAATTGAGAAAAAAAATGTTACATTCATTTTTTATAAAATGTAACAATAGTTTAGTTATCAATTCCTATGTTAATTTTCGGAGAAAAAAGTGTTACATTTGAAAAAAAAAAGTGTTACATTCCTTTTTAAAAAGTGTTACATTAATTTAGTTGTCAATCTTTTATGTTATCTTTAATCTATTGCAGCAAAATTGTGGTACATTTTTTTTTTAAAAAAGTGTTACATTTGAATAAAAAAAGTGTTACATTTTGTTATAATAAGTGTTACTTTTGTTGGAGGAAAAAGAAGTTGGGGTGGCAAAAAAAAAAATCAAAAACAAAAAAAAAAAAAACAAAAACGGTCGGCTCGGCTCGGCGCCGTCGCACAGCCGTGCGACGGTTGTACATGAGACTTCCTCATAAAAAAAACTATGTTTCTAAGGATGAATATAATATTTTTGCGAAAATCTCGAGAAAAACTTGTTTTACACTCGTTTTAGTGTAAAGCATGTTTTCATTCCAAAATGTAAAATAAAATAATGTAAAACTATTTTACATATCTGTTAGTGTAAAAAAAAGTTTTTCATAAAACTGATTCAATATTTTTTCTTAAAAATTGCCAGTCATTTTGGACACCCACTTCGAAATTAAGGGAAGTAATATATGACTTGTTGATGACAAATTAGCAATATCAAAATTTTATTTTAGGAATTAAAGAATGGGGATTCTAGAATTCATTATCAAATAATAATATTTGATTTCAAAACCGGTTATAAACGTTTTAGGCTGATTTTTTAAAGTACTAATTTCATTGCTTAGAATTTCAAAAATTTAAATGAGAACATCCTATATCCATCTCATAATAAAGACAGGTCATTTGGACCCATGACCCGGTGTATATATATTTTTTTCGTTTGCCAAAAAGTAATACTTACTATAACTGAATGTAACAAACATGTTAACATTGTTTATACACAAATATAATACATATGTATAGAAAAGTAATAGTTCAACCCTTTACACTTTAGAACTAAAAACACTTGTTTTAATAACATTGTAAAAATAAGAGTAACAATTTTTATAAGTGAATGTAACGCTATTTTATAGAAAATTATACTATATTGCTTAGTTATAAATATCAAGTCAAAATGATTTGTCTGCAAGATTTTGTTAGCCTAATATCACAATAAAACTCAAATCTTCGACTTTATAAAAGCGGCAACAAAATCAAGCCATTCGCAAATACAGTATTATTATAGCTAAATCATTGAAACTCTACATTAGTAGTATGCTTTAATGTACTTGTACATGTAGTCACAATTGTACCAAGATTTTTCTCAATCATTGTCAAAAATAAAATACCCCCTCCGTCCCACCTCACTTGACACCCAACCAAGAAGTGGGCACAATAACTAAGGAAAAAAAATAAAATAAGGAAAATATATGATAGAAATGAAGAAAGATAGTGAGTGGAGTAAATAGTAGTGTTGATTGAATAAAATGAGTGGTGGAAAATGAAGAGAGATGATGAGTAGAGGTGTAGAGTGAATATAAAATTAAAAAAAAAAGTAGGCTATTTTGGAAAATGTCAAGTGAGATAGGACGGACCAAAATGAAAATAAGTGTCAAGTGAGCTAGGACGGAGGGAGTATACGTTACTGGAATGAGAAAATTAGCAAATTCTCTATGACGATTTTTTTCTCAAATAATTCCCTTATTTCTAAGTATTTACCAAAGTATCACCTTTTTCAAAGTATGTACCAAAATGACCACTTTGAAGTAATTCGCTTCTAGAAAAAGCGAATTAAGTAATTCGCTAATGCCAAAAGCAAATTACTCTTTGACCAGATTAGGCGCGCTTTGCATTACGGGGTTAATTAAGGTTAAGATAATTCGCTTCCTGCAGTAGCGAATCTTGTAATTCGCTTTTTTCAAGTAGCGAATTACATTAAACCCACACAATAAGATAATGTTTCAGTATGTGCTGCTCATTATATCTCCATCTTGTCTGAAAATAGAAGAGAAAAGAAGAAGGGACGCAAAGAGGAGAGGATTTTGCAAATCCATTTCTTGAAATACTCAGATCAAGCAAAAAGGTACACCAAGATCTCTATCTATATGTCATTTTGTGTTTGATGTTATTTATTTTAGTTTTTTAGTGAATTTGTAGAGAGAATGATAAATTTAAGATTTTGACTGTTATTATCATTTTCTAGTAGAGAGAAATGATAAATTTAAGATTTTGACTGTTATTATCATTTTCTAGGGTTCTAGGGTATCGATGAGTGGGTTACCGCTTATTTTCATGTGCTACTGGGGAGGGGATGATGAAGATCCATTTAATGGTCCTCTTTTTGAAAAAGGACCAAAATTTGGTCTTAGAGCGATACATAGATGGACTTACACTGAGTTGATTGATCAGTTGTATGAACATATTGGGGTAGATCGACACAGATTTCAGCTGGAAGTTATTTGTAGGTTTCCTCATTCCTTTGACCATGGAATTGCAAATTACTTTCCATTTCACATCCAAAACGATAATGGTGTGGCGTTAATGTTGATGTTAATGCTCAATTTGGTGGTTGAGTAACTTGCAGTTGTATATTATCATGAAGGCTATTGAGGTGTTTGATATCCGTGGGGGTGGGACTGACATTGGTTATAATCAAGAGACGAATGAACGTTATGCAGAGGCAGAGACACTTTATGTGAATTTGCAGAGTTACAACCGAGAGCCTGACGAGGGTCCAAGTACAGAGACATTCTATGATATTCGCAGAGTTACAACGAGAGCCTGACGAGGGTCCAACCAGAGACCGCGTCGTAGACGAGTGCCACGTGAGGATGTTCCGGCTGATGATGATGTTTTAGATGAAGATGATGAAGATGATGAAACTATGATGCACAAATAGATAGTTTGTTGTTTCCTGATGATGATGATGAAGAAAACAGCACCGGTAGTGAGATTAGCGAGGGTGACGATGAGCCGAATGATGGGATTGAATCAGATTTAGTAGCGTACGAAAGGAGAGAGAATCGAATGCATGAGAGAGCAGACTATCCTCTTTATCATGATATTGGAGAAGAAGTTGATGTGATTGCTGTTAATAATCAATGTAGTTTTCCGATATGGGATGGAAGAAGGGTGGATTGGCTAAAGGGATACGATTTTCTAGAAGATTGAGGTGCAAATATGAATAAAGAAGTATCACATACATTCCAATCGACCGTTTTAAGGTAAGAAAGAGCACACTCCGAACGTGGGCCATTGAGTGTTTTGTTGAAAGACTATCCATGCCCTTTTTATGCTCGTGTGAGTCAGAAGAAAATAGGATATTGGGAAGTGACCAAGTATAGAGGCCCTCATTGTTGTTTATTCTGGACTTAGTCTTGATCACCCCAACTTGGATGCTAAGTTTATTGGTCGGCCTATTCTCCATAAGGTCAAGGCTGATTCTGATTTGAATTTTCAAGTTATTATTGCAGATATAAATGAGAAATACGGTAGGACAATTTCTTACAAGAAGGCATGGTGTGGGAAACAAAAGCCATTGGCTCAGTGTTTGGAGACTGGAAGGAATCTTATGCTCGGTTACCTCGTGTCCTAGGTGCTATTCAGAAATACAATCCTGGAACTATTGTTGAGTATTATAATCCCCCTCCACCTGGTGTATATAAAAGTTTGATCGTTTTTCTGGGCATTCGGGCCTTGTATTCAAGCTTTCACACTGTGTCGTGTCTGTTGATGGAACGTTCTTACATGGACGTTATAAAGGGGTGATACTCATTGCTATGGGTGTTGACGCCAACGACAGCAATCGTTCCTCTTGCTTTTGCTATTGTTGAAAAAGAGGGGCCATATTCTCCTGGAGTTGGTTTTTACGCTTGTTTGTCAACATATTTTAAGGGCGTGAGGTATGCTTACTTTCTGATCCGTCATAATGGCATTCTTGCTACAGTTTGCAGAAGATACTTGGTGGCCAAAATGTGCATCATCGATATTGCTTGAGGCATATGAGAGCAAATTTTCTGAAGAAGCATCATGGTAGTGATTTGAAGCGTCTGTTCTGGGTTGCTGGTTGTGCTCACCAAGATAGAAAATTGAAAAATACTTTAGAGTTGATCCGTTTAGTTGACCCAGAAGCCATCAAGTGGTTTGAGCATATAGATAAGAAGAAGTGGACACTGGCGCATGATGGTGTTATAGATATGGTATTATGACTACGAACTTATCTGAGGTCTTTAATGGGGTCATGAAAGGATCACGTGGTATGCCAATAACAGCTATTGTTGAACTTCTTTCTACCTACCGTTTGTGGAATACTTTCACAGCAGACTGGGGTTTGCAATGAATGCATTAGGGGGTGTTACTAATAACCCTAATGCACTATACTACAAATTTAGCCAAGGATCCATCGTCGATACACTACAACACCAAAAAGGCTGGGTTCACACCATGTTCGACCGTTCAACGTAAAAACAGGGAGTGTTTCAAGTGACAACCG